>JAWQRJ010002878.1:0-12841 GCA_033557515.1 Diorygopyx duplodentatus | reverse complement strand
TCATTACACATTTATGTCATTTACATATTAGGACATTTATATTTATTTATTATTTAGTGGTTTAGTGGTGAATATTTAGTGAACTGTTAATATTCACTATAGGGAATGTAGCACAAAGTTGCTTTAAATTTTAACATAGAATTCAAAAATGCAATAAAATACAGGGTGTTCCATTAGAAATACGCAAGTTGAGTACCACTTCCGGTATAACCGGAAGTGATCAAAAGTTGAAAATATTTTAGTTAAGATTTCAAACTTTCAATGTTCTAATTTACCTGATTCTCCATATCTTTCTAATGAACGCTCATCGTGCCGGACCCTGTGTATATTTTAATATTTTTTTAAGATTTTTAATTAATGTTTTATGAATTGTTACACATGTTTTTAATAAGAATTTTTATAAGAGTTGGGATAGTTCTGCTCTGATGAAGGTGAAAAAATAATCACCGAAATATTAGCATGAGATAAAGAGAGTTTATTTTATTTAACCCCGATGGTTATCCCCAAATTAAATTTCGACATTATTATTCACGGTTCACATTATTATTCATATCGGTTTCGTTCAAGGCACACAAACCGATTAGTATCACTCCTGTGCACTGTGGTATCGTAAATATTTTCTGCTCCTAAAGCAATCGATTTATAGGTATCGTGTATAGGTTCGGTCAGACCTAATGTATTAACGTAATTACCTAACGTACTACCCATGTACGCAATAAATGCATTTCAAGCGATTTATGATCAAGATAGATCGATTGCAAAGTATCGCTCCATGCATTGACCGTACCAAATGTATTTGTCTTCCCCTTTTCTTAATGAAGGTCAGCCTTTGCATAATTCCTACAGTATTTTTTAGCAGCTCCTGAGATCAGTTGTAGTCATCTTGTTTTCTTGTTGTAACTTAATTTCCATTTGCATCCATAAGTGCTACTAAAACTTCAAACAAAACACTCCAAACTTTACTATGAAATTCACCATACTTTTTTGAGTCACAAAACGCTTTTAGGGTGCTTCGATAAAATTTCTTGAAACATCCCTGCAATTCCCTTTAGATCTCGAAGCAACTTGTTGGAATTCTCCGGCGGTTTCTTTGCAGAACTTGAAGCAACACAGTGTTTACCTTTGAGATTTTTATAATGCAGAAGATAACTAATTAAAGTTCCTTATAATTGCCCACTTTGTTTAAATTATTCTTTGTCTTCGATTCAAGCCCAACTGGAATAAATCTTCACCTAAACAGTTTTATAAAACTATACTCGTTTACTACCTATTAGCTTCTACAATTAACCACATGAAGACAGTTTTTACATATTTTGTTCCTTCTAAGTGGCTTTTCGTAAAAAAAAACATGTTTATAAACCCTGCACCGATCACCATAGCTGTCGCGATGTGTGTAGTAGTGTATACGCCTAGGAGTTATGCAACCAGACACGCACTCAACTGACAGTCTACACTTACTACGTCACATGTCGTGCTACGAAGGCTTATGGAGGGATGGCCCATCCTGTATAGATCTAGTATCATTGGTAGATACCTGCTGTTTTTGTCGATAGAACCGTGAACACAGAACATAATCGATACATATAGGGACTAAAATGTCCCCTAGATCTACGTCTTAAATTATAGAACACTACTTAAATAAATAATTATTATAATTAAGGAACTTATACAGGGTTCGGCAGGGTTGGAATTGTCGACGTATGGATATCGCATTTGGCAATTTTTGGGTAATTATAGTGACAGTCGTCTGTCCCAAATCCCAAATTAATTTATCGACCACCCAGGTACAAAAAGTTGTTAAAAGTAAGGGGTGTTAAATTCTGGAATTTTGTTGCATTGATTCTTAAATTTTACGTTAATAATAACACATTTCATCGATGTGTCCGTTGATGTCAAAAGTGTTTGTCTTAACTGCAAGTGCCAAGTTAGGGATTTGAAGACTTTGGTGTCCCGGACCTTAACTTTTGATATAATTTAGGTATCCATTCGTTCCAAATTTCTCGTTCGAAAAAATGTACTCAGACATATCCAGGGATGAATAGTACTTACTATTAACAATGTACTTAGTTGCATTTTCAATCTTTGCTTAACTTTTTAATTATCAAAGGACTCATTTCAACGAAATCTAGCGATTGATGCGATATCGTAAATTTTCCATTTTTGTCTATCTATTATACTATGGATAAATTCGTTCGAGCTATACTACAATTGGGTGGGAAAAAAACGAACTGAATTGAATTGAATACTGTACAGGATGATTTAAATTCGCTCCTCCAACTTTCGAATCTCGCTTTACTTGAAGAGATAAATTTTAAGTACTATTAATTTTGGTAGTTAAAATATGTGACCGAAGACTGATAAATGTGCTACATCAAAATAATCCAATTAAAAAGTGCTATCGTTCGGTACATAAAAACCAATATTTATCATCATTTTAAAAGCGAACTTTATTTTATTATCTATTATAAAACTCAAAAAGTTGTCTCTATTTGCTCAAAAAGAAAATGTGTTTTGAGTTTTGGAACACTTAAACGATAAAAAAGTTACAACCTAAATGAGAAATTAGCATTTTTTTAGTTTTTCTTGGAAACGATTGCAAATGGATTTTTTTTCACCACGTTGCTCAGCATAAAATTCTCTAACGGAGAATCCACCATTGATTGGAGGAATCGTCCAAAATTCTGATATACCCCATTTTAGAAACGAAATATTTCGTTAGAAGAACTCCCATAACAATGGGATCTTATTTGTTCTACTTAATTAAGCGTTTGGAGCCCAAATACAGTATTATGTTCGCAAGGTCCTTTTGACATTTGAGCGTTCTATTATTACATATTGGAGTAGGTTTTGAATTTTCTTCCTATTATACGATTTATATGAAAATTTGCTCGAGAAACTGTAAATTCTGGTATAAAGCAAGTAACACCTGTAAAGCTTTAGAACTACAATATACAACCGTTCATAGTTGGATAATTTGGACTATTCAGGGAATATTTGGAACAATTTCCAAGTGACTTGGAGATAACTCTCAGCTATCTTGCATAAAATTAATAAAATGGTTAGGAAAGACACTTTGGAAAAACGCTTGGATAGGTCAATTTTGTTTTAAAAGTTAGGTTATAAAATTTTGCCTCATCTGCGAAAGTACTCTGACGTTATCCAGTATTTGATGAATGAAAATCCGAACTTTGTGAAGATATCCTTTTCTTCTAATGAAGCAACATTTTGTGTGAATTGCAAAGTAAACAGTCATACCTGTCGTGCAGGACATACCAGAATGCGCACTAGACGATATCTGGTCATACCCAGCATCCACAAAAGGTTAATGTTAATGTGTAAGCTAGAATTGTGGGTAACCGTATTATTGGGCCTTACTTTGACTAAAATATAAATAGTGAACGATATTTGGATTTCCATCCTAATGCCATCCCTTGCGTTATGTTGCCAAATGAACTGGAACCTGATCTACTCGGGCCAAGGATTTTGTTTCAGCAAGATGGAGCGCCTCCTCATTGTGCCCTTGCAGTTGGGACGAAGACATTCAATTTTGTTGCCCTAAAAATCCACCCATCATGTGTTAATTCTTTCTATGCACATCGAAAGGTTATACTTAAATCTGATAAAAGCACGTTATCCTATAACCTTCTTATTCTTCACCTATCAACGAATTCTATAAAACAGTCTTTGATATAAGCAAGTTTTTACATTTCTAATATTCCCGTTTACAAAGTATATCTTCCTTAAGTCCAGTTGCTTAAGTTGGTGAAGTTTTTTTTATCTAACGTCCTTTGGCTGTTGGTTTTTAGATTTTTGTTGTTGGAACATTTTTTCTGCAATCAATAGTCAAAACGTGACTATTTTTAATTTATTTCGATAATTATTAGAACCCACTCGTAATCATCAAGTACTAGAGTTGTATTTCTTACTGCGTTTCTAACGTTTTGAATCACAAAAAATATTTATCAGCTTTTTATGTAATTTTGACTTTTATGATTCTAGTAAATAAAGACAAACCTGTCGAAGTAATAAGGAAGGTTGAAACTGTCAAAATGTGAATGCAATATGACTTTTATTTTCAAATATTAGGCTGTTTTGGCATCAGAAGTTTCCGAGTCAAAAATAGCCTAATCGGGAATGAAATCTGTTCATTAAAATTGAGAATTAAAAAGCAAATTAAAATCGAATTAATTTGAAAGAAATAATGGGTGCGTAATGAAAAATCAAGAATGCGCTGTAGTATTGTTTTTGTAATGTTACTCCTATTGGTAGCTTTGAGTAAGTTCCTTGCTGCAGAGGTAGCTATCCATCTGGAGATACACATTTTAAGAAACATGACATCTGGCAAACAAAAAGTACCCGAGGAATGCGCTCTGCAAGAAATAAAACAGAAAAACAGATGGTGGTCCTGTCGAATATCCCGGCCAAACAAAAACCAGTCAATTGGTGCGTTCCGGTAACTCATGCTTTTGTGGTAACATGCCAACTCAAGCACCGTATGTATTTATTTGCCACTTGGATTTTTACTGGTTACGGTTAATTTCTGCACAGGCACGTCCCGTAGGCACAATCATAAATTGTAGCTGTAATTGTAACCGTTCGTCAAGCTGAAAACGAATCTTTATATTTTACGGTTTTCCAGTTGGTTTGATGAAGAAATTATAGTTCGAAACGTAGACGCGTTAGCTAAAGTTTACGCAAATGGACATTAAAAACGCTAACGACTAATAATAATCATTTTATTCACGCAATAATATTTGATTGTATCCTAAGATTCCTGCACAGATGAATATTTTTTCTTATCTTATACTCAGTGAACGAAAAACATGTAATTATCTGCCATAAAAATATTTCTAGAGTGATTAATCTAGGAGCGTCAATTAAATAAAATTTTATTATGCTTTTTTTCTAAATACCTGTATATAGTATATAATTTATATTTGGAATCAGGTGTGCTTGAAAATCTTTTAAGTAATGTCTGAATTTTTTACAAATTGAATTTCAACAACTGGTGCGTCTATGGAATTAGTTTATTTTAAATCCTCAAACCAATTATCTTATTGATTTCCTATCTACCATGATGTATTACTATCTACATTCCAGAACACTGTGTGTTTTAGATTTCGTAACTTTAAGCGTATTTATATCAATGTATTTGTCAATATGATTGTAATTATATTGTTCTACATTTATGAATTGGTCATGTTAGCGATAGGAAAGTTTTGCTTTACTTCGAAGGTTTTATTCTTCTGGTTAAATTTCTGCAAGGAAAAATGTTGGGATTAAAATATGTGATTTAGTACAAAGATTTCAACTTAGAAAGATTTATGTAGATTTGACGCTTTGAAGCTTGGAGTGCTTCCTACTGCAAAAATAAGTTTAAAACCCAACTATTTTGTTACCAAATTTGTTATTTGTAAATGTTATGAATAGTTTCAATTGTTAGTTATCCTGTAAAGTGAAAGGACAGGACGACACACATGGACGACTCGATAATGTGCACTCACGTAACGAGCGACACGTAAGCAGTACCATCTCTTATCTCGGTTGATATTGATGTTGAGAGCAAAAGTGCATATACAGCTTCTGTACACCCTTACCATTTTTTGCACAATTTATTTTGCTAATCAATATATCCTGCACAATCTTGCTGAATGACGCTTTTATGCAAGTAAGTTAGGATGGGTTCCAAACTTATGAATTTGTACGTAATATCAAATATTATTCCCAGTCCAAACATGTTTTTAAATGAATGATTATCCGAATGGTGGATCCCTTCATCGTTGAATAAGAAAATGATATTTTATTAAGTGGTTCCAGAGATTCGCAGTTCTCATTTCATTTGTCCTAATGAACTGAGAACTGCGGATCAGCGATGGAAAAAATAAATATTTGTGGTTAAAATATGATTAACTCATATGTCCGGTAATACTGGGTAGCGAAAGAACACAAACATCTTTTAATTTCTGAAGATAAAAGTGGGTGGCCTGTACTACTACTCCTCGCAGTCATTTAATACGTCGGTTAATAGGCTTAGTGAGCAATTACGTTTTATGCCTTATGGCTAATTAATTCAAAGCTACGGCAATAACTGAAAACTGCCGGTTGGTATTTACTGGAAAGTTGGTTCCAATTAAAAAAGCAAATTCAACTATCGCAATTGCTAGTCCCGCAGTGCTATTCTCTCTCATCTATTCTTCAATTAACCTATATTGTATTAATCCAGATCGGTATTTATCAATTACCCAAACCTAAATTTAATACCTTGTAATACGTATTGTCGTTAAGCCAATTACAGTCGTAAACCAAGTTAATTAAATCGGCTTTTGCTCTCTCTGTTATTGCTAATTGGGCAATTTGTACACTACGAGGCTTCAGTCACAAATGCAGCGGGAACGTAGTTTGAATCGTGTACCTAGTAAGCTTTTGTCGAAACAACATTTGTCGAAAATGCATCATCGGACATTCCGTATCGCCGCGTGAATGGTAACGCAAGAATGCATGTCCAATGTCAATGCTAATACTTGGCAATTGTTGAAGATAGATACGTGGGTGACAAATTGTGCAATTTCATTGGAAATAGTTAAATTCTTTAGTGTATTATTAAACTCTTACTGTTAAAACTGAATAAAACTTTTGGAATTCTTCCTTGAAGAGTTTTATCATATCAAATTAAATACTTTCTACGTATGCTTGTATATTTAAGAAACTGTTAGATATTACCAGTGACGTAACTGCTATCTAGCCAGACTCAAGACTTATTGAGCAACTAATTGAGGAAAAATACTGAACACAAATATTTTTTAAACTAATACCTACAATAAACATAGAACTTTTACAACGTCTAATCTCTTTGCTAGCTGATACCATAATATTGTAGAATATTATAATAATCATGTCAAGTTTTCTTTGTGTTGATTTTTTTTTAAATCTTAATGTCTACTTCTTTTGGCCAAGTAAGGCTAATTGATTCATACTTGATCTGATGTTTCTTGTATTATTTCATCATTTTAATCTTCGTGTGGGTAATATATTTTTTCTAAATGGTTGGCAAATGTTCTAGATTGGAAGGACACACATGATAGGTATTTTTAGTTTTCTAGTGGTCTTCCAGAGAGAATAATCAGAACTGCAGTCATCTGTTAGTTCTCTCAGATATATGTTCAGTGATTCATTTTTGATGTTTTGAATGTCTCTCCTCAAGTTTTGACTGATGTTGTTCAGTCTTGTTTTGTCTTGAGGAGCTCTTACCTGCTGCCATTTGCGTCTTAATTTTTGTTTTTCTACCAGCATTTCTCTTATCTCTTTGAGTAGTTATTCTTGAATATTTCTGATATCAGGCACACATCTATTTTTTTTCTCTCTCTAACACTACTTGCACTTCGTGTTGATGTTATATATTTTTTTCTATTTTATACAATGCCTACATACAATCAACTAGGTATTTAACTGTCCAAGAAGTAGTCAATAATTGATAATTAGTGTACATTTCTTCTCTGGCTGTTTTTATTTGTTCCACACTTTCCTGCAGATTGATAGCATCTTTTTTCAATATCCCGTATATAATCGATTTTTCACAGATATCATGGGAGTTCCTAATCAATTTTCCAGCAATAAGTATGTTGGCAACGTCAAACTGTTCCACGTGTAATCAACTTCTTCTAAACGCCACGTTACTAATCTCTCTCGAATACCATTGACCAATTACGGCTTCTATGCCGTGTAGCCACGTGTTAGCACCTTCAATTAACGATCCGCATTCCTCACAGATGTCACCGCCGCATTATCTTCTGTGCGCGCATTTAACGACGCGAGCTGGAGTGGAATATAATAAGGCATTTCTTGTTGGTCCCCGTCATGGTGAGATATTGGCCCTAACAAGTTAATATGCATGGTGATTGAATGTCGCGGGAATGTGTGTGCGGAGACAGAAAAAAACGTGGACTTGTAAACAAGTAAAACAAGCCATTGACTTGAACGAGCGTATAGGCTTTGAGCTGCCTTGCATTGTTGTACTATCGCACTCCGCATCTATGTATCACATCTTGATTAATGTCCGTGTAATGTAATGCCTAATTGCGATTCAATGCTACGCTGGGCAAATTAGGAGTATATATAGAATGCGAATTCATTAATTCTTAATTGCAGGTTTATATGTGGAGCTATTTTTATTAAAGAAATATTTCCACGTGGCTGCGGTATATTGTTACCTTATGTACCGTGAAAGAATTAATTACAAGATGGCTGTTTTAATATTCCGTCCGCACAGATTTTTCTTGAATGAAACACCAAAAAATTTGTATAATACATATATTTCGAATATCGCACACACACGTTTTATTACTTTTATAGTTTCATTTTTAATGATTTTTTTAATACAGATTTTTAAGCTTTAAGCTTGCTCGTACTTGATTCTAAAGCATAAAAAAAATCGTTACCAATCCTTTTATTAAGAAAATTCTTTTTTTTTCAGATTTTCAAAAAAGAATTTGTTATTGTTTCAATAAGCAAAATTGGTAATGGAATAAGCAACATTACCATAATAAAAGGAATTTACATGAATTCTTAAAAATTGATCCTGTTTTCAGTATTTTATTTTTAGCAGTACAACGATTAAACTACTAAAAACTCCCGCAATCACCAGATATTCTCTACTAACAAAGATGGTTAAAAATCTAAACTGCGTTTTCACTTAAAATATACATAGTAGAAATAATGTTTCGTCGCTGATAATCTGCTATGGATGCTAATTTGTTGGCTGTTAGGATTAATTTATGTTTATTTACCTTTTAGTTTTAAAATTCTCCTTGAGGTCTAGACTAACTTTTGTGTGCTAGTATTGGGGACTATTTTTTGTTTTTATTCAATTTTGAAAAAACACGTTCAACTTAACAGTCCTTCGGTAGTGGATCACAGAACAACGGTAGACTTTCAACATTAAAATGATCACTTTTTACAACAGAACACTTGTTTATGAGAAAATAATTTAGGGACGTATTGCTCTGTTGGTAAAATTTTTGTATTTATTTTATTAGGGAAACTAAACCACTGTGTCACATTATATCATCTTGCAAACTATTAATTTTAGTAACATTGATAAAGTGTGTGTTTTTAAATTAAACCACTCGCATTTCTTTATTAATAATTTTGGTTATACACATCAACCATACTCAGGATTATTCCATTTCTGCACTACAGTACAGTATATCTTTAGTACACCCAGAAGTGTATCCAGGAATAGAGTTTCTTTGGTTAGCAAGTTGGTTGACGTGACAAGATAATGATGTCAACATTGAATGTTGAAAACACACCGACCAGTACGACGTCATGAAAAATTATACAGATACGCCCACGACATAGCCCATTATTTTAATACGCTATCATTATATGTCGCGAATAACAGCCTCCTCATATCCTATCATTAAAATTAATGATACTCGGACCGGCAATCTCAGATCTTTATACACTCCATTATGCCTCATATCATTAACCTCGAAAAATCCAATATGTACCGAAAATGCCTTGCTCGCTTTAATCGATTATTTATGAAAAACACGATTACCAAACATTGCTAAAATATCTATACCGTGTGTCCCAGCTAACATGAATAAAATCAGTAAAATGGTTTAAAAAAATTGAAAAAACGATTGGACAGGTCAGCTTGTTTTAAAAGTAGGCACTTTTTGGTGTAGGTTATAAAATTATTACGTTATCTGCGTAACGGCTGTGACGTCATTGAGTACTGTCTTAAATTGCATCCTACATTTCTTATATAGATTGGGACGTTTGAATGAATTGAAGTAGGGAATTAAAATTCGGATGGCTTAAACAGGATTAATCTATTACTCAACCAAAATTTCATCTGCTCATTATCAATTATCAACTACCACAATAGGGCTAGGGGCGAGGGTGGTTGAAAAATCCAAATTGGAATAAAGGGTCGACTGAGGCTCACGAGAAAAATACTTTGAGGCAACAAATACATCAGACCCCATGATTCTTTGTGTCACAGAGAAAGATTAGGATTTCACGTAGTGTCATCGCCAGTGTATTTATTGATTTTAAACCCTCTTTGCGCATGTGCACATGTTAAATTGAGCAATGTTAGATCAGATAAAAAAGATAGCATTAGATTATGCCCCACTCTCCTGCTCCCTTGCCTTAAACCATTGAATCGAAAATTTCAAATAAAATCTAATACTTACAATGTAGTTTGAATATAATAAGTGCACCCTACATAATTACAATTGATAAAAGGAGGACAAGTTATATTGTAAAACTTCTATAACTCGAATTATTATATAATTTGAATTTATACCTCTAACTCGAAGTTTTTAGAACTGCACCAAAGTCAAGCACGCGGAAAACGAATAACATTTAAATGTTTGCCAAACAAACCCTGACATTTATAAATTAAAATTTTAAATTAAAAGTAAAGAATATAAATGGATTTTAAATTTCTAGAAAAATATTTGTGCTCAGAAGAGAAAGATTTTACTTTTTGTGGATAAGTATTCGACTTATCTAAAGACTGATGACCAAGCAATCGCTAGCTGTGATAGTACTTGATGCAATCAGATGCATCAGCAAACCAGGGACTACCGATGGAAAATCCCAAACAATCGGCAATTGTTTAAAAAAAACTGAATTAAAAGATCTCTGAGCATCGTATGAAGAACTGCAAATATCAATCACATAATCTTTGAAGACTACGTCAACGTTGACTTTGACGTATGTCACTGTTTCTGGACAGGGAATTAAAATTAACGTTGGAATATTACGGCGGGAATTTCAAATATAGTGCTCATTAAATTACATTTTCCAAGATAGAACATGCATCAATGAAAAAAGCATAAACACACGCTTAGTAAGAATGATTTTGATTAGAAAATATATAAACAGCATTACATGAACACATCAGATCACATCAGCAAATTCAGTAATTATATAGGACTGAAATTTAAGATGAAAAAGTGTTGTTGACAATAATAGAAGGAAAATTTACTTTTCGTTTTTAGAAATTCCAATCAAAATGAATAACCCATCGATAATACTTGCAATAGACATATAAACATAGTGATTGAAGTTGAATTTATATATAATACCCAATGATATATCCCAATAACAAACCAATTTAGGTATAGGATATTCTACAGAAAGTTAATATCATTTGTTTTCAGAAGAATTCAAAAATGTATAGAAATAATAAGGTTTTCATTAAAAAAAAATGACTTGCTATTTTTTAAACGTCGTATTTAAACAAATATTTTGAACACCTTGCAAAATATTTTAAAAAAATTCAACAAACTTTCCAATAAAGGTTTGCCTCTTTAACGTGGCCAAATAAATTTCCTTTATTTACAGTACTTATTGTTTTACACGTCATTTAAAAGAGCAATGTAACTGTAATTTTTTTTTTTTTTTTAAACTGACATATCTCAGGAACTGTTAATATTCAGTATAGGGTATGTAACACAAAGTTGCTTTAAATTTTAACATAGAATCCATAAATGCAATAAAATATAGGGTGTTCCATTAGAAATAAGCAAGTTGAGTACCACTTCCTGTCTAACCGGAAGCGATCAAAAGTTGAAAATATTTTAGTTAAGACTGCCGAACCAAAAACCAATAATCCCAAACTTTCAACGTTCTAATTTACCTGATTCTCCAAATCTTTCTAATGAACGCTCATCGTGCCGGACCCTGTATAAAATACATTTCATGTGTTGGGAGAATGCGGGTGATGTGTGTAATAATTATCGACAAGTCTGTAAGTTAGTGTAATACAAAACTATTTTGCCATATACAGATTGTCCCATTTGTCCGAAACAGCGCATAACTTTTTTTTTAAATGGAACACCTCTGTATATTATTGCATTTTTAGATTCTTCTCTAAATTCTTAATCAAATCGTATGATATCCTGTAGCACCTAAAATTACTTTGTGGAGTTGTGGAGCTATTGGCGATTACCTTAAAATTCTCATTGCGAACATATTTTCAAAGATGTATTATCTAGTTATCGTGGAATATCAGATTGCGTTTTCTGGTGTAATTAATTGCCAGTATGTAGGTATACTATCCACTAATTTGGAATGAGCAATTTTTTATATAGGCGTTTTTATTACTATCCGTTTTTTGAAATGTTCAAATGTGAAAATCTCGATTATTTTAAATTGGACACCCTATATCTTGTTATGCCATCCTGCGCAAAAGTTGCTTTTCTTTCAACTTCCAATACCATTCCCTATACCTAAAGTTGATAGTTCAAGAGCTATGATTAATTTAATTACCAACTCAAATATTTTTTTAAGATAACCATGAAATGTTAAAAATAGCAAATATGTAAATATTTTCCATATTATTTATCGTATCAAAAAATATCTGGGGAAAAAGTTGTAGATATCAAAACTCTCTCTAGGACAGATTATAAAAATATTTTTCACCTTACACCAGTTTTGAGATATGACCCAAAGTTGTATTCTTTTTAAATGGAAGCCATAGTTGATTTTGACATTATTAAATTACATGATTTTTTCCCTTTCCAACGACATGAACTTCGAGGTATTTGTCTTTCATAGGAGATATGAAGAAAAATCATATTCTACACAGATTTTAACGCACATCACCTATCCGTGATTAAGAACTATATTTTGTTTTCAAAACAAAAGACTGCATATCTGGTATTTATTATCTTTTGTGCTTTAGTAGATATAAAGAAAAAAGATTTTCTGAAAAAACAGTTCTGTGGAATATGATTCTTCTTCATATCTCCTAAACTATGAGCCTTATATCGTTGGAAAGGGAAAAATCAAGTAATTTGATAATGTCAAAATCAACTATGGT
>JAWQRJ010002877.1:0-12841 GCA_033557515.1 Diorygopyx duplodentatus | reverse complement strand
GTAATACACATTTTGGTTACTTTAAAAACTGAGTGGGTGTGATCACTCACACGACTTTCTCTCTCTTAACCCCCGATCTATTTTAGGAATAACTTCTAAACGCTGGGACTTATGACATATGTATGTTTAATAAAATAGACCATAAATTCCATAAGGAACCCAAAAATGTAATAATATACAGGGTGTTCCAATTAAAAATCTGAAGTTGCATAGTGTCTTGAAGAAATGGGACATCCTGTATATATGAAAATACATAGAGAAGAGAGAAAGACTGAAACTATGTAACTTTTATTTGACACTTTTTTACCTAACTGTTTATGAGGGAACGAAAAAAGTTGCTCTTGGCGTTAGCATCTTATGTTCAAAAAATCCCATTCAAAAATCACTTCTCAAAAACACAGATGGTCACCATCTATTTTTGTGTTATTGTTACAGAATTTCTGTAATTACTTAAGATACTACTATATTTCAATTTCTATTAAGTTATTTAAAAGGCTTCAATTTGTATTGTGTATCTATGTATGATTTATGTAATAATACGTTTATGTAATAATATGTTGTAATAATATATTTTTTACAAAGTATTGAATTTTTTGGCCAACTTCAAAAAGAAAAACAATTTACAAAATTTTAAAAAATTGTCTAATTTGCAAAAAGCTATAATATCAAAGTACCTTTGGTCATTCTGGGTAAGTACATTATTACTTAGGATAACTAGATAGTGATGCCATAGATAACAGTTGCTACCTAGAGCACCACATTGCACCTTGTGATTAATTGTAATTCTACAATTGAGTAAGTGATTTTTTACTTGAAATATCATTAAATAAACACACAAACTTGCAATCGGAGAAGTATGCTAATATTGCCTTAGCTTTAAAAATAAAATAATCCTATTTAACCGTGCAAGCTAAAATAATAATAGGTCTAATAACAATACCTAAATTAATGATAATTAGTGACAACAAAAATATGGTCTAACTTGGGGCAGGTGTTGAACTTCGGACAAAATTGCATGTTAAAATATTTAACGTGTTCACAACCGAGTTTGAGCATATTTTTGGTTCATGGTATATCTTAAAGTACTGTTACATTGAAGAATAAATATTTGAGGTTTCAAAATATATGTATTTGAAGTAATTATTATTTTTACCAAATTCCCACATGACATTCCTCTTTTTAATAATTTTTGGCCCATGTTTGCATACAATCTGCTAACTTGTGTGTAATATAAAAAAATACCATGCGTAAATAAATATTAATAACACTAAATACTAATAGGGCAAAATCAAGACTAATGGTCTTAAGTCGTTCTTGGGTTACCTGCACAAGAGTTAAATTATTTTAATAGAACCTGACCTACAATTTTTCAAAATGTAAAATTGTCCCAAGTTAGACATTTGATGATAATATATTAACTGTTATATATTAATACAGAATGAATATATCGATAAAAAATATATTGGCAGAGAAGCAGAAAGGTGGTAGATTGGGTTCGAAAGGCAGCAAAGAACAGCTAATAATAGACTCAGTCATCACCAATCAAGGAAAACGCCAAAAACGAAATATATCAGTAGCCTGGGTAGACTACCAAAAAGCTTACTACTCAGGCTGGCTGGCTCCTAAAAATATTAGATATATACAAAATTAATAATAAAATTATATTTTCTTGACAGATTCATGAACGGCTGGAAAACAAAATTAGTCATTAATATACATAATAAAATTATTCTATCAAATGCAATAAATATGTGGAATCTTTCAGGAAGACATCAGTCCCTTCTGGTGATGTTGTCTATGTTTAAAGAGATTGTCTAATATTCTCAAAGAATCTGGGTTTCATATAAAGAAAGAAGGCAAAAAGTATTTAAAATAAATCATCTTTTTTACTTATATGGATGTTTTAAAATTATACGGTACAACAAAACAATAGCTCGCTTGGTGCAATCATTTTTCTCCATTTATTTCGTCTATATATATTTTTTATAATAATAATACATAAAATAAGCATGAATGAATAATAATACGTTTGCAAGGTATGGCAAGAAAATTCCCAAGGCTTGATGAAATATCTAAAATTTACTTTTAAAAATTATCTTTTGAATGCTCCTTTAGAAAGCGTTTTAGGACACACCTTCATTTGAAATTTTCTTAAACTTTGCTTAAACTTGACCGTATAATCACTCCCTGAAGTCTGGTAGTGTACTTAAATAGATTTAAAATAGACCATAAATTCTATAAAGAACCCAAAAATGTAATAATATACAGGGTGTTCCAATTAAAAATCTGAAGTTGCACAGTGTCTTGAAGAAATGGGACACTCTGTATATATGAAAATACATAGAGAAGAGAGAAAGACTGAAATTATGTAACTTTTATTTGAAACTTTTTTACCTAGAGCGTTCTGTTTATGAGAGAACGAAAAAAGTTGCTCTTGGCGTTAGCATCTTATGTTCAAAAAAATCCCAAGGAACTTGGGATAAAACTTTACTTACCCTTAAACTTGACCGTATAATCACTCCCTGAAGTTTGGTAGTGTACTTACGATACATCCTGTATATTTAGCCAAAATCCCACCGTTTAGGAATTGAGATTTGTCGCAAAAAACAACGTTTGCGTAATGTAGTCAAAAACACCTACTTAAGCTAACTTTAACTTCATTGCATTACAATGACAATTAAAAAGGCTTTAAATAAAAGTTACATGGTCTCAGTTCTAGTTTCTTCTAGAAATATTTTCATATATACAGGTGTCTCATTTCTTCTAGACGCTACGCAACTTCACTTTTTTAATGGAGCATCCTGCATAGCATTATATTTTTTGGGTTCCTTATGAAATTTATGGTCTATTTAATAAAATATACATTTGGGCAAAGACGCACTGTTTAGGAGTTATTGGACAATTTATCATTTCTATTTGTATTCCATCACAACCAACACTTTTATGGTTTTTCATGCTGTTCACACTCTCTTCTACATATGTCCTATTATCCTTTTAATGCTGTACAATCACTGCAACTTTTCTTATCACCTTTTTTAAATGTTCGTAGGACGACCTCTGTATCCCAATATGCTAAAATTATTTCTTCTTTCCATGCTTTTTTAATGATTTCGTACATCAGTTCTATTTTTCATCATGTTTTTTTATATTTCAGTTTTCTTTGTTACATTCTTCTATGCTACATCTAAAATCTTCCAACGACTTTCCTTTAGCTTCCAAAATGATGTTTCTAACTTTTCTTCTCTGTTCCTTTTATTTCTTATGGTTCTCTTCTGTTTAATTAATGGTATATCTTTTCCATGCCTTTTTCTTGCCGCCAACTTCGTTTCCTGTGTCCGTCTACGGCACTTTCTCGTAGTAACGTGTCCTGCGGAACTGGTCCAGGATTTCCTCTTTCCCCAATATCCTGTTCAGGGTCCTGAAGGCAGCTGCGATGAGTTGTTGTTCTGAACGAACACAGTGCACGCTATAAAACTAAGGTGCTTCATTTTGGCAAGTTTTAGGACTTCAAAAATGGAAGTAGCTTTGAAAAAATTATATAAAAATATAATTTATATGTACCTATACTTACTTTTGTCGGATTCTTTAAGATGTTGATGGCAAATTCGATAGTTATTATACACTTTTAGAGGGTCAATCGTATCAATCAATACATAAGTCAATTCAGGGTTGCCGCATGCCTTAATCCATAAACCGAATCGTCCCGGTTTATTTCCCGAATTCGAAAAAAAAACATTTTTGCACCATAAGCAACCAGCATCGCTATTTAATTTTAGTCAAAATACAGTAAATGCCACCAAATCAAAAGAAACGTCGTCAATGGCAGATTTGTCATTCATTTAATGTCAATGACAAATCTGCAAGTCACCAATTATAGGTTACTGTAAGCAAACAAATGTCACTTTTTGTAAATAAAGAAAGTCCAATAACAACTAAACAGTGCGTCTTTCCCCAAATGTGTATTGTAATAAAATGGCCCATAAATTCAACAAGGATCCCAAAAGTGCAATTGGGTTGGGTTGGGACACTTGTATGTATGAAAATATTTCTAGAAGAAACTAGAACTGAAACCATGCAACTTTTACTTGAAGCTTCTTTGTCTAAAATGATTAGAACCTAGCAAACCCACCACCATCGGCCAACAAGCTTTTTTGCCCGAAATGATTAAAAAGAGGAGAAGTAGTGTAAGAAGAAATTGAGTAACAGACGGACAAACCAATAATGGTACCATTAGTCTTGGAATATCATAATTCGTCCATATATGGCAAAATCTCACCATCAAAATTTTGTAAGTTGTTTCTAACTTCATGTGAGATGTGAAAAGTAATAATACAACCAAACGTAAGGACGTAAGTGGTAACCAAATTAAACTATGATGTCATATGAAACACTCGAAACATTTTATTACTGGGAAGTATTTGCATGCTTAAAACCTTGTTAAAATCAGAACTAGCAATATTCATATTTGTTACATAAACCAATCATTGATTATTAGTCATGGAAAGTAACCACAAATGATTGGCCTTCTCCCAAAATTTCTTATATACAGAAATAAGATTTCTTGAATTTTCCTTCTTGCTTTGGAAGTAGCTTTGATGAATATTTTTTATATTCTTCTGATAACGACGTACCAGGGTGCATTAACGATGTCTCTGAGGTCTCTGTTTTAACGTTTATATCACTTTGTGCATCCCCACAAATGTATGCTGTAAGCCCACACTTGCTTTAATATCTGCTTATACAGCATCAACTTTTTGTGCACCAACAGGGCTGATTTCTTGCCAATGAGCCAATACTTTTTTTGTATTTTAATAGTTCGTAACTTTTTTCTTTACATGCATCTTGTTTTCAAAGTATAAGTGCTTATTTATTCACAGACCTGGAAGTAGGAGTACTTATGTAATTAATTATGTCACTTCCATCAAACGGAGCTATCACAACATCAACATGTTCAGCCTGTAATTTCTTAAGTGCTCACTGATGCTCATAATTACATCATTGTACTGTAGTTCATAAATCCTATTATTAATCAAAATACTTTACGATTTAAAAATCAATTAAAACGTTAATAAGTTCTCAGATGTATACAGCACTGGTTTGCCATACAGCAGCCATATTGGATATCATTGAGGTTGGGGCTTTGAAAGGGCCTATTTACAATTATTCACCTAATATTTTAAAAACAATACTTATATTGCTGGATTTTTGGTAAAGAGGATTTTTGGTTCCTTCAAACAATTACTCATCTATTAGATATCTTTCATAAATTTATAAGAAGAAAGGTATCCTCAAAATTTTAGCAAGGTACGAGAAATATGAATTTAGAATATTAAGGGTATTCTCAGCAACAATGGAAGAAAAATCGTCAATGCAAAGGAAAAATCAACACGAAAAAATTAAGCGTCATGCAAAAATTATTCGAATACAAATGAAACACATGCTACAAAGAAAATTATTTACGTAAAAAACATGTATAGGGCTACTAAAGTGAATGTTATAATAGAAGGTGTAAGTAAAAAATAAAGAGAGAAGCCCCAATCTTAAAAAATATCCAACCAAAGGGGAAAATAACTCATCACCCTGCGGAAAACAATAATGAATGAATGAAAGACAAGAATGATTGTTCCGCATGTTTAACAAACCACTTTTTCAACAAGTGTTCTCAGTTAACATTTTAGAACATGGTACACCGAGCTATCGCTCGATTCAAAAAGTAAAATATTTTTAGTCCTTTTTCGTATTTTAACACTGACCGCGCCATCGTGAGGTGAATGGTCAAAGTAACTCAAACTATCGTTACAGCAGACAAACCATTAAATTGCTGGATGTCTTAAAATGCTAGCAACTTTGTTATTGAAATTAGATTCAATTAACAACATTAATAAAATCGTATATATTGTATCAATATTGTAATATTGATCGTGTGAGTTATCGTTTAAAGGTATGAATATATCCAGATATTAATAGATTGTGAACTAGTGAGGATCGTGACCAAATACGTATAGTGTTCACTGATTATTGAGTATTCTTTTATTTGTTTAAGAAAATTAACGTATGTGACGCATAAAATCTCCCTAAGGAACATTACCACGCGTAATAAGTTTAATATTCTAGAATACAGAACGTTGGGAATAATATCTATCGATTTTGAAATGTTTCGTTTGATTTAAATACTGTCCAATCAATCTACAAATTACCTCTGAACATACAAAGTATTTTGTGTATATTAAACGTACAGTTAAATACGGTTTGTTTGTACCAATACAACGTAACCTCGAGCTCAAACAGAAGCGTTTTCGCAAATTTCCTGCAGGGTATATTCTGAATTTTACAGATTCTGATCGCTTTATTAATATACGGGTATTTTTATGGTGTTTCACACAATACCTTTTTATTATTATTTTATCTAATCTTAAGTAACGCAGTCAATTATATATAACCAAGTAAAAGTGAATATCGTAGCATATAACATTGGATATAATACGTTTTAGCCTAAAAAATGAGCTCCTTTATTTTGGTTATTCCTTCACAAGTTACTCTAAGAAATCAACTATAATATGAAATTATAGTGTGGCTCACTCACACGACTTTCTCGCACATAACCCCCCGGCCTTCTCTAAATGGTGCAACTTTGGACAAATATGCAGTGCTTTTGAAAAGTAATGCATAAGTTCGACAAAATTGTTACATGTTTCAAAATTCGCAGAGACATGCCAACAGATAGTTTTCGAACTATTTGGGCCATTTTCGTAACAACAGTGACGTCATCAATATATTTTTTAATGGCAACCCCATTTTTTTATTGCGGATTTTGAAACAATTATTTTTCTACATATAGGCATGCGAAATCCAAGGTATGGATACATAAGAAACTTTTTGGGAAAAACTGCACTGAAATTTATTAAATTAAAAATAAAATGCCTGACAGTATCCAAGTCTAAAGGTTAACACCTTTAGACTTCTCGACAGAACGCGAAAAACATTTGAAAACACTCGCAAACTGGCGCATTTGGTTTAATCTTCAAACCAGAAAAATATTATCGGTACAGTTATTAAAGGAAGCTGGAGATGATATATCTAGGAAAGTATATTGATTGTATAGTGATGTCCATCTTTTCTTTCTATAACCATGGTTTTCGTTTTTTCTTCGCCTATCCTCATATTTATCTTCCCCAGTGCACCCTTGTGGATCTCCAAATTCCTGTTCTCTTTATGGGAGAAAGTAAAAGCCTTTGCGGCTGTTGGTAGACAAATTCGATTTGAAGAACGGATATTCTATTGAGGTACTTTGAAACAAAGAGTTAAATTTTTGAAAATAATATAAAGCTCTGATCAATAAAGCAGATTGTGCAACTGAAGCAGATCATCCGCTTTTCCAACACTGTTGTAAGTTCATGTTGAAATTCTAATTTTATTCTTTTCTGCCTCTCAGAGTGGAATGCGATCCTATGTTCTATGGTAATTATTGCTCGTCTGGATGAGTACTATCACCCCTCTTATTTTGTAAAGACAATTTAGACACACCCTGTATATTAGAAAATAATATCAGCACTATATTGGTATCCAAAATAACTTGGAAAATAATAATAAAAAAATATATATGTGAATTTAAAAATTATTTCTATTGTTTTCGCATAGTGATTTAAAATATCTTAAGTACGTGTACCAGACCGCATGGAACACGTATCGTTTATAAGTCATAAATTTTTATTGTTGATTATTTTATCTAATCTTAAGCAACGCAGACGCAAAAATGTTCATGCTTTTAATGAAAACCTACCGATAGGTGCTTGGCTTAATCAGATAACTGTCTGGAACTATAAATAACGGATTATTTAAAAATGAGAACAGGGGTACGAGTGCCGTAGTATTCCACCAGATTCAGTCGAATTGTTGCTGCTAAAACTAACACAACGAAATTTTTGTGTTCATGATCTAAAATGAATTGTGTGAAGAAAAACATTTTGCCTCTATTATTATTCATTTCTACGATAATAATTAGTGAAGTGCATTGTGCCCGCATCTTAGGAATTATACCAACAGTTTCAATTAGCCATCAAATAGTTTTTAGACCGCTATGGAAGGAATTGTCACTCAGAGGACACCAAGTTGTGGTGCTTACAACCGATCCCATGAACGACAGGTCTCTAAAGAACTTAACGGAAATTGATCTTCATTTTTCGTACGATCTTTATACCAACAAATATAATATGACCGAGAAAATTAATTTGTATTCCGATAACACAATGCAAATGCTAGATGCGATCATAACGATTAATGCGAATATCTGCAACGAACAACTGAAACATCCAGAAGTGAAGAGTCTGATAGACGACGAAGATGAACACTTCGATGTGATATTAGTCGAAGTTTTGCAACCGTGTATGTTTGCATTTGCACACAGATTTAAAGCGCCTCTTATAGGAGTTGTGTCCATGGATGCCCAGACTGCAGCGTATGAAATTGTTGGGAATCCAATTCACCCTATATTATATCCGGACTTTATGTTACCGTTAGCGGGAAAGTTGCATTTCATGGAGAGGTTGCTTAGCGTTTTATATACCAGTGCAATGAGATTGTATAGTTACTTGTATATACTACCGTTAAATGACCAAGTCGTACAAGAGAATTTTAAAGATTATCCATCATGCTTGGAATTTATGAACTATTTGGACATGTTGTTTGTGAATGTTCATCCACTTATTCATGGTGTAAGGCCTAATGTACCAGCTGTTGTAAATATCGGCGCTGGTATGCACATTCAACCACCAAAACAGTTACCAAAGGTAATCAAACAGTTATGAAATAAGTGCATATTCTCTGCAAACACACCACTATCGACCGATAATGGTGTGTTTGCTGAGATTTAGCTTTCCGCAATAGCGTTTATTCAATGACGAAATTTATAATTATCAAGCATTTTTATAAGGCTTATAGTAATAATAATAAGTTTTATTGCATCGTAATAGATTTTTAATTTTTCGTTGTTTTTAAATATTAGAGTAGTCTTATACAGGGTGTCAATTTGAATCTTTCGGACCAGATAACTTGGAACCTACTAATGATATCAAAACAAAAGTTTTTGTCTTGGTCTCCGACCCTTTCTTCCTTTTTGATCTTTTTCGCCCTTTTTTCCTCGTTTTTTTCATTTTTTTCCTTTCTCCTCTTTTTCGTTCTTTTTTGTGTTTGCCCTTTTTTCTTTTTTCCCCTTTCCTCCTCATACTTCCTTCCTTCTCATCCTCCCTTCCTTCTCATCCTTCTTTCTTTCTCGCCCTCCCTTCCTTCTCATCCTCCTGTACTTTCTCTGCCACCTACGTTTTTCTTACTCTCCAATGACGAAATTTATAATTATCAAGCATTTTTACTTTCTCTCATACAGGGTAGTCCATAAAAAACGCCTCAAGCCATAGCGTCTACAGTTTTTATCCGAATTGAATGATTCCAAATTGAATGGTTTGAAAAAGACTACAAATTGGCCACATTTGCATTTTTTTAAGTTCTTGTCTTCGATGACTAATGTTGGTCAACTTAATTTTTTTAAATGGAATGCTATATTTTTTTATTGAACCTGATAGAGTTTTTTTCCGCATTCAGCCCTGTATCACAAGTTAAAAGTTGTTTTTAAAAAAGTTGTTTAATTTAAATGTATTTATTTTATTTTTCAAAACTGTGAAGTATGCCATGGAAAGTAATTATCTGGATTTGTCACTTGAGGAATGTCATTGAATTATTTTTGTTTCATACTTATTTCACGTTCCGCTTCGTTTTAAATGATTTGATGGAAGAAAATTAAAACAGAAAATAAAAAACTCTACATGTATTGCTCAATTTGACCGCCGTTATGCTCAATACAAAATTCGCATCTTCGATTTACATCGTGCACTGAGTTTATCAAAACGTTAGCAGGTATTTCGCGGCAAACGTCGATTATTCTCTGCCTCAGAATTTCCAAGATCTTTGAGGTAGCCCCAGAAAAAGAAATCGAGGGGTGTAAGATATGGCGAGCGTGCAGGCCAACGCACTGGTCGATTAGTTCCCATCCATCTAGCACCGAACTGCTCTCCTAACCAATTTACATTTATTCGGGCGTTGTGACGTGGCCCCATCTTGTTGAAAATAAACCCTGATCAATTCAGCAAGCGCAAGTTCTTCCAAATTTTTTTGAAGATTTTCATTCAGTATTTGATGGTATCTATGTTGATTGAGAGTGCCATCAATGAAAACTGTCCCGATTACTCGATCACCAAAAATTATGCACCAAACATTCAAACTAAAACGTCGTTGAAAATTGTTTCGTACAATGACGCGTGGATTTTCCTGACTCCAGAATCGGTGAATATTTCGGTTAAAGATGCCATTATTGGTAAACGTGCATTCATCTGACCACATTACTCTTCTATAGAAAATTTGGTCATCTCGAATCTGATTGAGATAAAAGCGGCAAAATTGCAGTCTGCGATTTCTATCATTTTCGATCAAAATATGTCCCGAATGCTAAATACTTGCTAAACAGTAAACATAAATGACATTTCTCAAGTGTCAAATTCAGAAAATTATTTTCCATGGCTTACTTCACAGTTTTTCGAAAAATAAAATAAATAAATTTAAATTAAATTAAATAACTTTTTTAAAAACAACTTTTAACTTGTGATACAGGGCTGAATGCAGAAGAAAAAACTCTATCAGATCGAATAAAAAAACATATAGCATTCATTTAAAAAAATTAAGTTGACCATCTTTAGTCATCGAAGACAAGAACTTAAAAAAATGCAAATGTGGCCAGTTTGTAGTCTTTTTCAAACCATTCAATTCGGTTTTGGAATCCTTCAATTCGGATGAAAACTGTAGACGCTATGGCTTGAGGCGTTTTTTATGGACCACCCCTGTATAAAGTAATGCATTCGGTCCAAAATTTTGACGGTGAGATTTTGATATATCTGGACGAATTATGGTATTCTAAGACTAATGGTACCATTTTTTGCCTTTGGTCTGTCCGTCCGTCCGTCCCTTAGATATACTTTACGGTTCACACATCTATCAATTTTAGACGCTATGCAAATCCAGGTTTTTAAATGTTATTAAATTTTTAGGTTCCTTATGGAAGGTATGGTCTAGTTTATTAAACATACATTTGGCCAGAGTCGCACCGTTTAGAAGTTATTAGACGTTTGTTACAAAAAGTTACATTAGCTTAACATAGCGGTGCGGCAATATGAATCCCAAATAAGGCTTTAGGTAACCGGGATTCATCAATCATCAACTAAAAAACAAAAACAAACAAAAAATATTGATGTAAATAAATTACGTAAAATTTTCTAATATAATCTTAAGTTCTAAGGTCTATACACGATGGCCCAATAGTGAGTTATTTTTATAACTGACTTTTGCAATTTAATATTTCATTTTTTGTATAAATATTTTTTTGCAATTTCTGATGTATAAAATATAAAGTAAAAATATCAAAGTAAATTAAAATATATCCAAAACAACTAAACGAAGAACTAAGCTTTCTTGCACCTTTGGTAAAAAGTCCAGCTGTCGAATTTTATTCAATTTCGAGCCTCTGTAGCGCAGCATGTTTACGTTTTCCCTTACCATGTTAAGCTTTCCAGTTCGGAAAAAAACAATTTAAGACAGGCGTCTCACCATCAAAATTTTGGACCGAATGCATTACTTTCTCTTTAAGAGAGAGAAAGTAAAAATGGCAGACATTCACTTTTCTAACCTGTGCTTATTTTGCCAGACATTTCATATAGGTTTAATAATAACTCGGTTAAGCGCGTTTGTGTAAACGAATTTATAGAAATTTTGCGTTGATCAATGCGTACATTTGTGCTAATATCAAGAACACAGTTGGTATCACTAGTTCACAGCTGTTTCTAATTTTATCTATAGGTAATAAATAACGTTTAATTAACAATAATTTATTTAGATCAAATACTGGCTTAATATCAGCTAAAACAAAGCATTGATAAACAATACTAGTGCATTTGTTTTAATTTCACTGTGTGCCAATGGTCAATTCAGCAATCGTTTTTGCTTGGCTTTGGAGATTTTACATTACTCATTATGAATGTTTAATTAATTGTTCTGATGTAATTACTTATTATTAATTTCTAATATTTAAATGTTAGCTTTTTTAGAGGAAAGTCTTACATTGATGATGTCGCCAAGCCATAGTTAATTACTATTCAAATACATTAGTAAAAATATATAACGCGATTTTTAGTAACGCAGTGCACAACGCGAAATGAAATATTGCAGATTCCTATAACATTAGACAACAGAAGAAAAAAGAGATTCTTTCAGGTTATTCTTCAGGCATTACCCCTATCAGTAGTTCACCTGGAACTGCAACTTAAACCTACTTGTAGCTTAAAATACCTAATAATGTACAAGTTATTATTGATGTTTAAACATTATTTCATTATTATTTGTTTCTAATTGTACATTCTTAAATATTTGTCATTAACTTATTATTTGGTCGACACAGATTCACGCACGCGTCTGCACGTATGTACGCTTGCGCACAAATGTAGACGAGAGCGCGCGTAAAGTAATAACTAGGGCCGGGATCTTTATTTATTTAAAAATGGCAAATATTTGAATATAATATTTAATAAAAAAAATTTAATACACAAAAGGCTAAAAATGATACAATTTACAATTAATTAAGTGTATATTAAAATCATTCGTTTACACTGCATATAAATGTTTTTAAATGATCGAAAGTAAAACTTCTTTGATTATCTCGAAACAAAGCTTTATATCGGGGGAAGCTTCTTTCCACATCACATGAAGTAATTGGAGCATCATATTATTATATGATATATCCAGTATA
>JAWQRJ010002876.1:0-12842 GCA_033557515.1 Diorygopyx duplodentatus | reverse complement strand
TATTAGGTTAACATAGGTAAAATGTCAAAATCAAAACGTGGTGGGCAGAATTAACACATTTATTAACACCAAAAGTTAAAAAATAAATTTATTTGAAAAGTTTATAAAATTAACTTTTAATATTTAGTATCGCCACTATTACGTTGGATGGCCTGTTCAAGTCTCCGGGATAATGATAATATATCCCGGAGACTTGAACATATCCCGGGATTATAATAATAATATAATATAATTTCTAGTAAAATCCTCCCTATTATTTAATTCATCCTGTATAGTGTTCCACAACTCATCACAATTTTGTGGTCGAAAGTTTCGTTTATATTTTTCACAATTAATGCCCCAATATTTTCAATCGGATTCAAATCCGGACTATTGGCGGGCCAAGGCAAGACTTCAATATTTTCAGTTCTAAACCATTGATCTACAATGCGGGCTGTGTGTACCGGACAATTATCCTGTTGGAACCGGAAGTTATCAGGATACAGTTGTCTAACAGATGGGAGCATTGTACTTTCTAGAATATTTAAACAATTTTCGGTATTAAAACGACCATCAATTCTCCAACAAACTCCAACACCCTTATAACTAATCCATGCCCACACATTCACCGAAAAATGTCCTGATTTCGTTAAATTATTTGTATACTTCTCATCAAATTTGTTGCCGTTAGGTCGATAAACTCCCAACTTGGAATTTTTGATGATTGAAACATCTTTTCGTCAGTAAATATTGTATTTTTCCAATAATTCAAATCTTTGTAAATTAAATTTAATGCAAATAGTATTCTCTCTGTTAAGAAAGGTTTATTGGCAGCAACTCTATGTTTCAGTTCTGAACATTTGATTCTTCTATGAACCATTGACTGCGATCCAGGAAAATTTGTGATTATCCTAGCATCCTATGCAGTTGAAAAAGGATTATCTCTTTAAATGTTTAGCAATGCCGTATCCTGATTAACTGTGGATATTCTTGATGTGCCAGTTCCAATTTTCCTCGACGTTGCCCTTTCTTCCTGGCAGCGTTTTTTATTGCAAACACCGTGTTTTTATTAACACTAAAATGATGGGCAGTTGATCGTATAGACCACCCATCTTCAATTTGGCTAATATGTTGGCTTTTAACACAATATCGCATTGACGGGGCATGATTGTAATGACAATTAACGAGAAATTAGTGACATTAACTGTCAATAATCTGTTGCTACATAAGTAAATACAAATCACAACAAAAAATATTGTCTGTCCCAGATTTTTATGAAACCAATAGTACAGTATTACTTCTTTTGCACATTATTACGGATTGTGTGTATTATTTTTGCATGTAGTTTAGAATTCAGAGATTATAGTTTGTTCATAAAAGGTAGTAGTTTTATGCATGCATTGCAGATTATTGTTTTATAATGTGAAATAATGTTTTATATTCAAACACTGAAAGTTTCAAATAAATATTATAAAAAGTTGATCAGATGTAAACTCATTTATAGTTGCTCACCAAAAAAAGATGTTACCAGATATTCTAGCAATAATCCAATTTGCAGTCAATTCTAAAATTCAAAATTAAGTCAGTCAAAATTAGCAACGATTTTTTTTTAACTTCAACAGACGCATTATCGACAGTTACAAGTGGTTCAGATTGTGATAAAGCTTTGTCGTCATCTTTTTAAGTGTTAAGTACTATAAAAATATATTTGTAACCACCATGATCTTGTAGCCTACGGATTTTTAGTAGAAATGATGAAAACACACATAATGTAACAGCATGGAATACCATGTACTATATTATTGTTCATCATTACGAACTGCATTCGATTATATCACACTGTATTCTAAATATAAACCATAACTTTGTGTCATAATTACGCTATCAGTGCACCTACGTAAATTAATTAATTTAACGGCATTCTAAATACCGATAAAAAATAAAAAAGTACTCGTGCAATGTCTGTTTCTGGCGCCATTTATGTTTATTATTAAGATATGAAATATGTGTCAGGATTTTGACAAAAAGAATAATGTACTTACATAAAGTCTTCAATATCAACGCCAGTCACAAATTGACACGAGTTATAACAACCGTTCGCGTAATAATTGTAGCACTGATTGTAATCCCAATTCTGAGTATTTCTACAAGGTAGTTTTGCCAGGAGTCCATTTGGCACTACAGGAGGCCCGGTATTCCCACGAACCATATTTGACTTCTTAACACCTTCGTAAGAGAATTCAGAATCCTCTTCCATTTGATCGTAGTAAGGGCAGTTATTATAATTAAAATTACTGCTGCTTCCATTCAAGTAGACTGGGTTTTGGAAGTTAGCAGTTTGACAAGGACGTTGACTCTGGTAGAGATTTTGAGCGCAATCGGCTGATGGTAAAAGGTTCCCAAAATCCTCGATGTCTATGGTCTTGAAAGAGCCGGTGGGCATCTTTTTATTTGCGTACACGCAGCTGGGAAGCTGATTTTCCTGATGGAAAACTATATTCGAAGGACAATTCATGGTGGAGGTCACTGCACCGTGGGATCAACTTGTTTTAGATTAAGCAAAATTATCGGAGGCACGCAGCGGATATCACCTGGCGGAGGTACAGCGACGGTCTCCGGGACGGACTATTTTGGACAAACATTGAATTAAGATAATGTCGACCGCAAATCCGAGTGTCACTGAATTAGCCCAAAGCAACGCAATCACCGCCAGTTTCCCGTTTATCTAATCGCGCAGATTAATGTTACACGATCGGACAATAATGCTTGTATCCACACACTGTTTGCTTGTGGAATGAAATCAACCTAATTGTTCAATTAGGCAATGATTAATATGAGATAAATAATAATGATGTGTATATAGATATCGATATATGTGCTGCATCAATTTTTTTTTCAAGATCAATTTCGCTAGACACTTATATTTTTATTGTCATGATGAAGAAGCACACAATTTTTTTCAGCACTTAAGTGAAGATTTATTTGCTTTAAACAGTAAATAAATCTTTGCAAATTAAAGATATCTCCAAAGATGTTCATAATTTGTTAAAACGAGTTCTTATTTATGAACCTACCTAGGCTATTAAATTCAAGTTTAATCAACATAAATAAAAGCCTTAACATTTAACGCTGCAGTATAATTCCACAAACATCCCAATGGATTTCTTTTAACCGCACCATTCTAGCGGGGTTGTCATAAATCTTACTTATATATATATATATATCTTACTTCTCTACACTTTTAATCAACAACATTAATCACACTAACAATATAATGTATTTGGTTGTTTACTCACTTAGAGTGGCATGAGCACTTATTTCACGAGGATTATCTTTTTAATATAAAATCTAATATTATTCTAATTAGTTATTTATAATTCTGACAAACAAAAAACATTCAGGTAGGTGTCAGTGCCGGTTTATAGCGATAATTGTATTTTAGATAACGCAATTAACAATCTATTTTGGGGCTGTTCTTTTAATGTTAAATAAATATAATGAGTGATAATATAATAGTGTCCCATGACTTAAAAAAATCTTCTGAGAAGTTTATGTAAGTTAACAGGTAGATAATTATAACTGATACAAATTTCATAAGATCTACGTATGTATGTAAATATTTTGAAAGATCCTCAATAGTAGTCCAATATCGTTTATTTATAACACGGAGTATAATAGCAAAAAAATACCATACACATAAAAAACTTACGATGTGAAAAATCCCAGAATTCACTGAAAAAATCACTTGCATAATAACTTTCCACAATATGTCTTTTGTTATTAATAAATCATAAGTGCACGTACGTAATATCATAATATTCTGTCATAATAATAAACCTTGATTTATCACTCTTTTATTTATAATCTTAACACTTTAAGCGCCGGCGCCGCTTTAAGACGTAATATACAATATATAAAACTGCCGATGCCTTAAGTGTTAAGTTTACGCTTCCTACAGCATCATATAAAATGAATTTTAACACCTCTCCAAGTATATTTAAGAGTTTTATTTCTTGGTCATCTGGTTTTACAAAATTGAGAACTTCTATCTATTTTTCATTTTTCTATTGTATTTCATTCATTTTATCTATTCTCCTTCGTTTCCTCGTACATATATTGCTTTGAAATTCATATAATTGAATTTCACTTTACCGTATTTTTAAGTATACAGAGAAGTTAATGTGGATCATACATACGCATGTATGATATTTTGACAAAAGCATTTTAGTAATACTGTTTGCTAAAAAGATTTTTCTCTTGAAAATATAGTGGCTTTTCGTCCCAGTTTTTTTTTTTAGAAATTAGACATCTTCAAAGCGGACATACAAAGTAGAATTGCGATAATGATTTTGTGTTGTATTTCTTATGATTTTATTCGTGAAATATTGTGCATGTCCATAAAAAAAAACAAAAAAAAACATTGCCGCACGATCCTGCATCACATTCTTTAACATCTAAATATTCTCTTAATATTGATAAGTGGGTGACATAACTATATGTATTATATGTCGTTTTCTAAAAAAAACATAACGAAATCTATGAACCCTAGCTGAACGATTATCCAGAAAAAATATAAACTATCTGTTATCGCTGTAATCTATTTAAATCTGAAGTAGTTGGCTTTGAATTATCAAACCGTATGCAAAATTGTAGAAGTCTCTCTAAACAACCATAGAATTGGCTAGAAGCAAATTACTGTGTAAGCCTACTGGGATTAGGAGAGTCATTACTCCCCCTTTATGCTTAAAGATAATAAGAAACGTTTGCTAAATATGACCAGAGCAACCGTCATAGACAGCTCAAGTAGGCACCTTATCGATAATTCACGTCGAACATTTAAACTAATCAATCCAAAATTAATTTTTAATAGACTTTCTCCACTTAGATCCTTCAGATAGTGTCACAAAAATATAAAAGAACATTGATGTATGGCTTGGTGTAATAGCACAACTTGTTTTTTAGCCACAGCAACAGTATACACAAACAGTGTGTACATAATGCTGTAAGATAACTTTAACACTTTCAAATTGTAACTAAATAGGATTGTATTACATTTGATAAATGATAACGTCTTTCATAACTACTGTATTACTATGTTACAGAAAACCCTCTTAGACAAAAAAAACTCATATGGTTCATTTCCGTGTACTGTACTGAGTCTAGACATAATCTGATTAACGAGAGCAAATAATCATCACAAATCGATAATCTTAAAATATTAAGATTAAAATAAAAAAAAAATATTGAATTTATTTTATTTTTATATACTTATATTTTTATTTGAATCTATTTTATATTTATACTATCAAAATAACTCCTTTTAAAACCTGTAATTATACTGAAATATGATATAATAAATATATGAAATAGAAATTTAACTGAGCCAGTTTGTGCGTTACAAAAGATCTAGGGCGCGATTATAAATGAATCTAATAAAGTTTCATACACAGCATCCAGATAATACTAGGCTACTATCCCCACGTAAGCGCTAGTGGAAACTGTGCCAAGTTAACTTTAACTATACTTCTTGGAAAAACAGATACGTGATTTTTCCCAAACTTTCTTCTCTGAATTTTCCAGATTTTTTTCCCAGAATATGCGATATTAATACGACTTCGAAATGTGTATGGTTATGGGGAACTGCTGATATATAAATTATAAACCACACTTCAAAATATTTTTAAATTACATTCCCCAGTAAGAGATATTTGGTAATGTTAGACGTTGCAACAAAAATAAGTGTAAAAATCCTGTACACTAAATGTTGTAAATGTTACTTAACTGTAAACATTCACGAGGCGGTTTGCGAAATATAAGTCGATTAATTTTGTGCTAAATAAATACAAGCGCCAATTTCACCATTACCGTTCAGACATTGGTTAGTATAAAGGCTAAATAGTAAGTTTATATTTAACAAAACACCGCTTTTCGAAACATTTATAAAAATTCAAAACAAAAAATTGTTTGGTGTCTATATACTGGTTTCAATATACTCAGATTTCAACAAACATGAAATGAAATTAAGTTTTATTTTAACACTTTTTCACATTTTGGGGCGCCTTAAACAATAGCTTATAAATTTATTAAATAACCTTTTTATCAACAAATTTAGATGCTTATCAGCGTATTCCTTCGTATTTTGTACATAGTATAACATCAATGCGTTTTGCGGTTTTGCTAACAATTCTACAATGAAAGAAGAATATGTTAGACACATCTCGTACACTTCTGACCACAACAATTTCATTTGTAATGAATAATTCATTTCGACGATTGTTTTCGCACCAGAACTGCTGTTCTCAGAATAAACAACAATGACTGACAATCCAAGATAATGGATACAAGGTTTTCATCAACTATAAATGGTGACAATTTGAAAGTTATCAGTTCAAATAACTCGAAAACTAGCAAAAGTGTCAAAACACGATACGAGAGGTCATATTATAGAAAGAAATATTAACACCTTCTGTGTGCCCCCATCCCAACATTAAAATCGCAAATAGCGCCACCCATCTTGTGATACCAAATTAAAGGGATCAACAGGTACTTTACAACTGTGAAAGAAATATTCAAATCGATCAATTTCGAAGAAAATGGGTTTAATAATTATTGTTTTTATCTGCAAATGAAATAACTTTTTTGTATATTTTTTTAAAATTATTTCAGTTTTTCTTTAATTAAATGTTCAAACTAGTGCTCATTATGTTGTAACCAGTAATACAATCCAATAGAATTATTCCATTGTAACATTTTCAAAAACTTGCTTTGCTACGGGTTTACACCCATCCATTTCGGCATTGGCTAGTTAGTAGCTTTATGGCTTAATGCCGAAATTTACAACCCCGGTATTCCTTAGTTTTAATGTTTCACGAAAAGCGGTTTAGAACTTTTTACAACTTTTCAATATTTCAACTTCCCTCATTTAACAAATTCATTGCTATTAATTGACGCCAAATTACATTTGCAAGAAAACCAAAACAAAATTGTCAATAAAATTGAACATTGTATTAATAAATGAAGGTAGGCAACCAAATGTACTGTCCCTGATAACGATTAGATATAACGCGCCAAATATTTGCTAATTAGGAATGCGCGAGAAAGGTCATACAGGTTTTATAAAGATTTTGTAAATAAATTTATACCGAAGGTTATTTCGCATTGAATATAAATTGTTTACAATTAGTTGGTGGCTACTTTAAGGACAAGTTGTTTTACAAATTGTGTCGCCTGATAGACGGCAATGTAACGTTATTCGCATGACGATTTAAACAACGATTTCGATCTCATTTCGATAAAAAAAAATGATATTAATTATTAATAACTCGATTATCTTATCCCATTTTTCGGAGCTGTGGACTTTATACACCTTGCAACAATTATGAATAAAAACTACACGAGCATCAAACAAATCATCGCATTACATTTTCCCCAAGGAAGTTGTCGTTCGGCATTCAACACGTTGCAAAGTTATTTCCAACAATAAAATACTACTCGTTAGTACAATGGCAAAGAAATATAAAGTTTCAAGGCCCCTTTTGCAATATAGATGAAGCGAGTCCTATAAAAATAGCAAACCTTGAGCTTGTCTAATATGTAATCTAACAACAACTATTATAATAACACAAATTGAGGAACATAATTATTATATATTTTCTTCAACTAATACCGTAAGACGATCTCAGTAAAATAAGACAGTACCGAACAAAAGAAATAGTGACAACTTCAAAATCTTGAAACGTAATCCTTTTCTAAAAAGGGGATCAGACGATCAAATTACCGAAATTCTATACTAATGCACTTAGAATGTTTAATGAGGGACTTATTGTATTTACGAACATTTGCTTCTTTCTGTATTATCTTTATCCTTTGAATAGTGGATAAAATGACTTATGGAGGACAATTTGATTCCTTCTTACTTTGAAAGAAAAAAAAATCTATGAGAGTATGTTCAAAATTAAACTTGAAATGAAAGACAGAATATTTAGCTTGACTATTTCAAGACAAAAACATATGATCTGAATTGGCTTAACATAAACTTTTGAAATTTTGTACGTTAGTTAGTGCTGCTGAGATTTAACTTCAGTGTAAGTAACTTAAGCATTTACATCCCTTGTTTATTTAACATAATTACGTAAAATGTTTGATTGGTTAACCTGTTGTTCTTAATAACTGCGTTATATAAATAACATTTCAAATAAACATTGTGGTTAAACACAACAGTTATGCATTCTTAATTGAACTTACTGTAACGATAATTTGATATGCCATAAAATTATTACAGCGCGTTATGTGTATTTTACTGAATAGCAGTGAAGCTGTTAGTAATGCAGCATGTAGGTTTTTAATGTTTATAAATTATAATTATCACTAAAATCGAAATCAATGACTATATAAATACAGAGAATAAAGTCTCGTATGGCGGAATTGATGGGCTTGTCAACTATATCTTTGTAAAATTGAAGACTTTTGCAATTGTTTGTAGACTTTTGCTTTGAAAGTGGGATGTTTAATTTTCTCTTTTGCTTGTAGCCCCCATCGCCGAAGGTTTACGTCTTGGATTATATTTCCTCTTCCAACAGAATCGTTGTATTTCTTAAGTACATATTCTGCAATAAACTTTAACTTATCTCAACCACGGCCGCCTCTATTTACGCTTTCTCCCCATCTGTATAGTTGCTGAGGATTTTTTACTGGTTTAAACCGATGTTGTACACTTTCTACAGAACGTGTATAACATTGTAATTCGTGTCCAGACGACTTCCGCCTTCACATGTATTATCTTCATTTACAAAATTTATATTTTCTTCACCCTCTGTTTCTGGTTCAACAAATTTATTAATTTATGATGTCCAGCGAGTTCTTCAAATTCTAATCCAATTTCTTGTTCGAAGGCGAATCGACCTTCTTCTTGTGCTCTTAAAATAATATATATCAGAGCGTCATGTAATTCAATTTCTTCGCGTATTACTTATAATGGTTCACAATAAAATGTACTTTACTCCAAATTATAACTGAAGATTGAAAGGGTAAGGAAAAGCGATTTATATACCTGTACACATAATTGTATCTTATTTATGTTAAACCACAGGTACATAAATGCCTCAAAGTGGACTTTTATGAAGAATTCAGGTGGAAAAAGATGGAGACAACTAAACACTGCCACACTTATTAGTAACTAAATTATCAACAGATATATCGCCGAGCCATTATGTAAATAATAAACAACAAACGATTAGTACATATTTACAACAAATAAACGACGCGATAGCGGTCATAGTGCAATAGCAGGCAAAGGAAACGGCTGTGGCACTTAAACAGCATACTTATTTATGAGATGGCAAATTTACATTGACAGCGGGTCGGGTGAACGGATTAACAATTCAATTGGTCTGCAAGGTTGCGATGAAAGTGACACGAGTCAGCGCATTGTTCTTGCTACATAAGCAAAATCTACCACCTAACCAAGCACAGCGGAAAATACGTAAGCAAAATACCGACATGGTTTATATTTCGCACAGATGCATACGGAACGGTCAGTGGCTACTTTGTTATTCGATGGGGACCCTACGTATCCTTTCAGAGATTGTCTACGTGAGGTGCTGACGCACAGACATTAAGGTTTTGGGTGCTGTATTGGTTAGGGTTAGATGGTATAATGGGAAACGTAATATGATTTGTTTTGCAGAAAAAAACTAGTTTTATTGTGCTGTTTAAGGCCATCTGCTCATAAGAACATAATCAGTGTAACACGTTTGGTAGTTTGAATAAAAATGGAAGTTGTAGTTAAATCCTCTTGAAAAATGATGCCATCATATCATTTAGTTTGAGATATATAGTTGATATCACTGAAAAGTATTGGTGAATTATCCATTTTTTGTAATCCAGTTTTTGTTTGTAGGAACACGTTACCAACTGTCCATTTAAATGTGATTATTGCATCAGCTGGCAAGATATCCTCTGATAGTTACGTTTATTCAGTCTTATGATAACATTATTTTTATCTTTAAGTTTTAAAAGGTCACTGCGTTTAATTTCTGTAAAACTTGAAAAAGGTAATAATTTTGGTAAAAAACTAAAAAGCAAAGGATAAAAAACACTATTCAGTAAAAAAACGCATGTTCTTTCCAACATTTTTTGATTAGTGATGTAAAAAAATACCTGGGTATTTTTTTCTCTGGGTAAATACCCAGGGTAGTTTGGGGTATTTACCCGAAATGGGGTATTTATAAAATTAAAGGTACGACTGTGTAAAATATATTTTTATTATTACTTCAATGTTTTAACATTGAACCAGCAATAGGTACTTTGGTAGTATAAAATTATTCAACTATATGTTTTATAATTACTGAATAAGGATTGCACTATAGGTGTTTTAATTTTAAAGTAATCTGAATATTATTTCAATTTTCTTCAACATTAATAACATTAAGGAAGAAAATAGTACAAGCAAATAGTACAATCTTTAACCACTCTTCCTTAACGTTACAATTTGGTATATAATGGATGACATTTTTCTACACATTAATAACATTCCTAAATATCTGATGGAAAATGGGCAAAATCTTTTCTACCTAAAACGCAACTTGCTCGGTTCCTTTCCCCTACGAATCTGAATCCTACAATTTTCAAACGAATCTTCATATGAAGAAGAAGGAATGAGCAGGAACAGGAAAGAAGAAAGATGATGAAGGAAAATGGACGAAGCCAGAACAAGAAGATACGAGAATAGAGGAACGAGGAAGACTGATAAAGAGGGAAGGAAAAAAGACCTAATTGAGGAAAAAAGAAAGGTGGGAAAAGAAAAAGGAAGAAAGGAGATAAGGAGATGCGAGCAGAAAAGGAAAAGTAAGGAATTAGAAGTAAAAGGAAAGAATAAAAATGTGAAAGAAGAAAAGAAGTCTCATATAGTTCTACGATTCAGACGGTTTTCTAGAGTGGACAACGAAAGAAAGGATGCGAAAGAAGGAAGCCGGAAAAGAAAGAGGGCGAAAGAGGGAAGAGACAACAAAGGAGAGAGTGAGGAAGAAAAACAAAGTTCAAAGTGACGAAGAAAAACGAAGAGGAAAAGAAAGATAAGCAGAAAGAGTATTAACCCAATACGATGCGAACTAACAAATCGAGCAAGGTTTCGACGAAGAAAGATAAAAGGAAGAAGATAGAAGTAGTTTTGAGGAAAAATAAACAACGTAAAGGCGGAATGTGGGAAAAATGGGGAAGAACGGCAAGGGGTGGGAAGAGTAACGAAGCAACATAGCATCAAAATTTAGCTATAAGAAAATAGGCAACGGTAGCATAAAGTGCGAAACTAAAAGAAAGTGAAAAAATCGATGGTACATATCGATGGGAATCGATGGGATAAGGGCAACGGAATAAAGAAGAAGCAAGAAAGAAGAAAGAAGGGCGGACAAATGTGCAATACTCAGATGAACAAAGATAGAGGGAACAAAGATAATAATCCAGAAGTAGGGGCAAGAAATAGCGCATTAAATAATGAAGGAAGGGCGAAAAGAATGACGAACCAAATTCTATGAAAAAGGAAAAAGAAACACGACGACGGAAGCAGCGATAGAGAAGAAAGAAAGAAAAAGCTGGGAAAACGGAAGAAAGGACACAGAAAAGCAAAATGGAAAAGGAAAATGAAGAAAGGTAGAGCAAAGTAGCAGGTTGAAGTCATATTGATAATAAACCAGAAGAAATATGTGAAACGAAAGACAGAAGTAAGAAAAAAGGGTGGAGGGCAGAAAAGAATGAAAGAAATGGAAGAAGAAAAATGAAGATGGAAACAAAGATAAAGAAGGAGGAAAAGTAGGCATAAAAATGTTTATCTCACTGATGAATTTCCCTACGGCGCCCCACTGGACGGCCAAAGTCGGATAGATGAAGACGTCCGAGTGTCGGGTGGCGCAGCTTTTGGGCGCTAGCTGGATTTGGTTCGGTTTGGATTGAATTTGGTTGGGTTCGGTTTCGATTAAATTGTATTGGATTCGGTTTGGTCACGATTAGATTAGGTTCGGATTGAATTGTATTGGATTCGGTTGTTGTTGGATAAAATTTGGTTAGACTTACTTCTTAGTTCGGGTTGGGTTTGGATCTGATTTGGTTCGGTTCGGATACGTTGGGTTTGAACGTTTTCATCAATCAGCTCTACATGGATGGGTTCCTCTACAAGAGTTGTAGAGGAACTCTTGTAGAGGAATCCATCCATATAGAGCTGATGAATGAAAAGTGCAAGTACCTAACTTCTTAAACTTCTCTATCTAACTTTATAAAAATAATATAGTCTCTCCAGGGGTGATATTGTCTCTCAAGGGGTAAATACCCATTTTTAAATGTCCTACCCAGTGGGTATTTACCCGTCTCACATCACTAGGTGGTATACGTTTTTGGAAAATACTCTATTAATTTCGCCTTCCAAAAGCTTGCATAAGTACTTTTGATGACACCGCATTTTGTAAACAACCTTTTGAGACACCTGTGTAGTGGATACCAAGACATTACTATTAAAAACTACAACTAAAAACTAAATTGGATAATAGCAGAATTAACTTTGATTTAGATGCATATACAGGGTTTTCATAAATTCCTAAGTCCCAGGTGATCACGAACTAGAGTAAAGGAACTAGGAAAAATTAGGCGTATCAATTTTTTTAAAAAGCAAAGTTTATTTTAAGTTAAATAATTTATTAAAAAAATTAAAAATCTTAATAAGACAAAGTTTAATTTTTTTATGTAATTAATTAAAAAATCACAACTATTATAAAAGGTGTTCAAAATGTCCACCTTCTGCTTCTAAACCTAAATTTACTCTTCGTTTCATACAGTTAAAAACTCGTTCGTTTTTCTGGTAATATATTGCGTATCCC
>JAWQRJ010002875.1:0-12844 GCA_033557515.1 Diorygopyx duplodentatus | reverse complement strand
TTAGAAAACTGTCTTTCAAGATTCAATATCAGGTTTCAAGATTATTTACATTTAATTATATTGTTGGAAGTATCTGTATTCAAATTATCAATTTGAGAGTTTGTGCTTTTAGTGTATCTTTTGATACATAGTTTTTTTTACACTAAACGTGATAAACTGAACATAGTCTAGTTACCATGGAAAAATAATAAGTGCCACAGAAACAAAACACAACTCGTCCATTTTTTTGGCAATCTTCGATTTCACTACAAGAAAATAGAGTTATGTTGTTAAATATTATGTCAACCTATAAAAGACGGATAACAGAGGATCTCCCCAAATAAAACCCTAAATGAGTTAGGCCTACAAGGAGCCAACAAGATTACTAATCGAGAGGATGACGTTAGATCCTCCTTAGTAACATAAAATAACATAAAATATAATCAATTTGTTAACTAAGTGTCGTAATGTGAACTTGTTTTTAATTACTTGATCTGGGTAGTAGATGAGTAATTAAAACGCGAGGATAAGGAGGTGAGTTGCAGTAAGCCCTCTTATGTTGTTGAAGCAACTGAACAAGATTATTAATGTTTGATATTTGATTATGCTTCATTGAAGAACAACATGCCAAAAGTTTCCAGACAAAGGGGAGTGGTTTTTGAACAGAATTTGTGAGCTGAAAATTATGCAAGCATCAGCATTTATCTATCACATTTTCGGGAAGAAAGACTAAGATCCCAAACAATCGAAGCTTAGACATTGTACTCAAGCCGAACTGGCTCCACTATTTCGAAACTATTTAGCTCCGCCGTGTAGTTTGCAGTTATGTTTTCGTGAAAAGGACTTTTTTGAAACGAGCCCTTCTTTCTAAAGTGATGACTTTAGGCGTTGGAGCATATATGTCTAAAAACTGGAGTCTTCTCATTGCCCCATGAAAGGGGCATAAATTAAGTAATTCTCGTCCACATTAAGAAAAAATATGCTTCTCTTCCACTTGCGCATTCGGCACAGATAAAAGAAACTTATGAAAACTTGAAACTGCTTTTTTGATCAATACAACATGAGATGCAAAAGTAGATACTTCATGATTGAAAAATAATTACTCCTTGGTTAGTAAGCTATAGCCTCATCTCTGGAGTTCACACCTGGATCAAGAAATGTTATATGATAATCATTGTGTTGTCCCCAGCATTTTGTGAAAACGTTGAATAAGGAAGAAGAATGCTTTCAGTATCTGTGTAAAACATTATCTCAGCTCAACGAAGCACAAACTAAAGAAGGAATATTTGCGGATCGCAAATCAGTCTGTTCAGAAGAAGATGCAGTTATGGCAGGTACGGAAGATGAAAATGATTGTGATGACTTTGTACCTAAGAGATTAGACCAACCTCATTTTCCAACAAAAAGAATTAGATGATTTAATCAGAGATTTAGGTCTTACCAAATCAAATGCAGAACTTTTAGCTTTCCGTCTTAAGTAATGACACTTACTAGATCAAAACTGAAAAAAAATATATAGAATTATACATACAAATTTTGAACGATTCTTTGAAATATCTGAAAATCCATGCTACTCTTCGAATGTGGAATGTCTTTTTCAAGAAATTGAATTGCTCATGTGGTTGAGAATTGGAGGCTTTTTATAGATAGTTCTACCAAAAGTATGAAAGACACTTTGCTGCACAATAGCAACAAGATCCTTCAATTCCGCTGACGCATTCCGTCCAATTAAAAGAAAATTACCATAATGTCAAATCCTTGCTGTAGAAAATTAACTATGGAAGGGTATCAGTGGAATGTATCTGGTGATTTTAAGGTCCTAGGTTTTTTTTAAATATTTATGCCTCCTATGTCTTTGAAACAGTACAGCGTCTGCAGAACATTTTGTTAGACGAGAATGGTCAGTAATGGAGCAGCTAATTACAGGACATAATAACGTAGTTTACAATGATCTTATTCCAGTGAATATAGTTTTGTTGCCTCCCTTACATACCAAGTTAGGTGTTATAAAGCAATTTGTGAAAGCACTGGATTAACATTCCGAGTCATTTCATGAAATGCGATCGATGTTTCAGAAAATGTCAAAATAAAGGCAAAAATATTTACAGGACCTTTGACGTTTAAAGAATGTTAAAATCCTAAAATCTGAAAGACAAAATTACTATAATAGAAAAAATGATTGGAATTCTTTAAGTTGGCAGCGAAAAATGTTCTCGGCAATCACAAAAGCGATAAATATGAAGAACTTGTTGAAAATTTATTTCAATCTTACCACCGACTAGAATGTAGGATATCGATCAAACTACATTACTTATATTTCTATTTGGATTAGACCAAGATTTTTAAGTTTGTTGTTAAGTTTTTTTTGTTTTATTTATGATATACTCTATTTAACAAATTACTAATATAGAATTTGTTTGAGGTCAGAATTAAAACTTTATCAGTCATAAAAATTCACTGCATTTCATACCGTCGTTACGATATCCATAAACTTCTCAGCCATAAAATGAATACATTGTTTCCCCATAGTTTTCGTTGGTCGACTTCGCAGTAATTACTCCTGAGAAAAATTGCGAAGCCAAAGCTGTAACAGAATTTCTTCGAAATTGACCATATCTGGATTGTTATAAAATAAAAACTAAATGCAATATCTCGATGCATGTACTATATAAAACACTTTTAAATGCCGAAAAGAACAAGTTTTTTCGCGGTGCAAGCAGATTTAACACATATTTGATTTTAAGAAAGTTATCGCGAAAAAACCTCTTATGTAGAAACAATGTATTCGTTTTAAGGCTGGGAGTTTTATTGTTGCAAATAGAAAGAGACAAGCGACAGGCCGGCGCGTCGTCGATATTTAGCGAAAAAAACCATTACCTGGAACTTAATTACCATTGCTGGTTACAGATTTAGATAGAGTTAATATTTTCTTATGCGACGTAATTGTTAAAATGTTGAAATTGCCCTTTTCCGCACACAATTTGTAGAATAAAGTAGGAAAAAAAAGACGTGCAGCGTGTTATTATTAGCTTAATTGCTATGTGATGACATGAAAATTCGACCAACGAAAACTCGGTTTTGTATAGTACTGGCATTGGGCTTTCACTACGTGAAACCCGTTCGAGATATTATACTTAGTTTTTGTTATATATCAATCCCCGTATTTTTTGCTTCGCAATTTTTTTCTGGGGTTAATACTGGGAAGTTGACCGACGAAAGCATTTTTAGATGCCGAAAAGAAAGCTTTCTAGTGGTGTAAGCAGATTTATCATATATTTGATTTTAAGCAAGTTATGACGAAAAACCTCTTATCGTAACGCCGCGCCGGTGCATTTTATTACTATTTAATTTTTTAAAAAAAGATGAGGATTCAAACTTGAAGAATTTTTTTACACTGGGTTATTCAATAAAACCTATTTTTTTAAACATTAATTTGATTATGCGTACGATCTGAGCTCTACCTGTATTTTATTCAAGAAGGAGCGACCCGTATTGACAGAATTAAACATGAAGTCTGTCCAAAATAATGTAATTGACCGATTAAACATTTATATATTCCGCAGGAAATTTTCTATTTAGACTGAATGAATATCTAGTAGGCTTTGAATACGAAAAACATTATTTGCACCTTGAAGTGAAGCTATTGAAAAAGCAATCAGCTACTATTTACAGAATAAAATATCTCTAATAAATATAAAATAAAATATTTCTTAACTTAGGAGTCATTGATGATGGCAACCTTAGGTGGGAACCCGCATTTAGACAACTCAAATAAAAATTGGAAACTTTATGAAAAGACATTCTTAGATAAGAGATAGTCCAGTTGTTTATTTTCACTGCATCTTGCCGTTATCTTATCTGCAAGATGCTATAACGTATAACTAAAAATAAACAGACACAGTAGTTATGTCAGTAGCTGTATTATAATTGGCAGTGTAACATGGATGCCGATAGAATTTTGAAAGAACATTTCGACAATGAATTGCATGCACCCCTTAAAAATTTTAATGGTTATTTCTTGCCTACGCCGTTTGAACGTATCTACGACAGTATAAAAAACATGGAGGTGAGAGATGATGACGTTTGGGTTACCAGTTTTCCCAAATCAGGTAATACAACGTTTCGATTTCAATAATATATTGCGCGGAAAATTACTCAAGAGAATTGTATTGAAGGTACTACTTGGAGCCAAGAGATGGTTTGGCTGATTGGACACGATCTAGATTATAAAGGAGCAGAAGTGGGTCATAACATTAGATATCCATTTATCGAGTAAGTTAAAGAACCTAAGATCATTGTCAATCAAACTTGCACCTTTCTAATTGTTTTATATTTTAGAATGGCCGCAATTTTAGATTTCAAAACCTACAAAGAAAATCATCCAGAGTTCGTTTGTCCTGACTATTTGATAGACCCTCTGCCAGTCATCGATAGTCTACCCAGTCCTAGATATATAAAAACCCACCTTCCTTGGAATTTGCTACCCTTGCAAATACAAAATGGCGTGAAAAAGCCAAAAATATTTCACGTTATAAGAAATCCCAAGGACGTTTTGGTATCCCTTTATCACCACACTACTCTTATGCATGGTGCAACAAGCAGCCTGGAGGATTTTTTTTATTTATTCATTAACGATAAAGGTAGTATTTTAATTCCTCTTATTTATATGTTTATTATTTAATGTCTTTCAGTGGAATGGTGTCCATATTTCGACAATATTTTGTCATTTTGGAACATGGGGCATTTAGACAACTTGCTTATCTTGATGTACGATGATATGCAGAAAGATTTGAAAGCCGTAGTGAACAAAGTGGCCAAATTCATGAACAGAACGGTACCGGAACATGAAATTCCAAAGCTTTTGAAACACCTCAGCTTTGAAGAAATGAAGAAAAATCCAGCAGTTAACTTTGAATCGTGGGTTGAGTTTCTGAGGACGTGCAATGTGTTCAATATGCCGGATAAAAAGTTTATGCGAGCTGGTAAATCTGGAGATTATAAGGAATGTTTAACGAAAGAAATGATTTCGACTTTAGATGAATGGATTAAGGAAAAATGTGATGGATCTGGATTATATTTTGATTAGAAATGTGCTTCTTTATTGCTTACTCCTTATGCCTACCTCGCTTTTAAGGTAGAGATGCAGAGAAACAATATTGTGATCTATTGAAAATAGATCTTAGTATAAGTTTTCCGCATTCCTATTCCTTGTTTCTAAATCGCGTGATGACTTAAGAAAGTATACTAATTATAAAAGACCTATTTTCGCCAGTTTATGTAATGCAAATATCACGCAATATTTATGGATGTAATTATGTTCTACTTTATAATTTTTTTACTGCAAAACTTTTAAATGTAACAAAGAAACGTATAATTCAATTGTTTTAAGTTGATAGCAACTTTCGCTTAATAATAGTTCGGTAAATGCAAAAATTATCTGCAATCATTAAAAGCTTATGTATTAACTTCTATTAATTATACTGCTTTACTTATTCACATTTTTATTTATTGACAGTACTAACGCAAGAGAAAATTCCTCTATAAATAGTTGTAAGATTGTCGTTTACTATCTGATGATGACATTTAAAGGTCGAAATTACTAAATAAAAAATATGCTTTTTAAGTTTACTTAGGTTATTCACTTTAATATATAATAAAAGGACAGTGCTTTTTTGCATTAATTAAACAAAAATATAAAATTTTCAATGTGTAATAAGCTAACCTTAATACATCAAATTGTGCAGGGGTAACTAAATAATGTGAATTAGTAACTTTAGCGTTTTGGGATTATTAAAGTTGCATTAATTAGGTTTCAGGGGATATTGGTAGCCTTGATTTTTGAATTACATTTTTACTCTTATTACTACTAATCCGTTCACATACTTGCGAAACTGTTCTATTTCTATTAATTATTAAGCCATTTTAATTTATCAATAAACAGCTGTGCACTTTTTACTCTGTGCTTAACAAATGTATTAAAATGGACAGTATTTTAAGCATTAAATACTGTCCATTTTGTTTATTTTTTATTTCTCAAAATGTGCTCTTTTACTGATTCATTTTAACGATCAGTTTTGCTTTTCAAAAATTAAGTAAATACGAAATATTTATAATTGTGATTATTTAATAATTCAATTATTGTATACTTTTTACGATTTTATTTATTTAATTATATTCTCTGCACTACATGTTTCGGACTGTTGCGTCGTCTCTTTTTTTCTTTAAATGTTAAACGTTGTCATATTTCTAAATTCTTTGCAGTTTTTGGAGGTTAATTTGTTATTGGATGTTGATTTTTGTTCTTAATATTTAATTTTATATCTACTTTCTTCGTGTGTGTTCTTTCTGCTTTTCAGTTTTTCTTTTCTTTTCTGTTAATATTTATCTTTTTCTTCCACTTGACTTTCTGTCGTTTTCTTTGATCTTTATTCTGTTATGCGTTTTTATTAATTCTGTTTTATGTTTACATACTCAGTAAAGCGAAATAGCACATTCGAATAAATCTAAAAATAGACACGTTATACAGTGACAATACAGATACATAACGAAACAAGCAGTGAAAACAGTGAATACCATTAATAAAAATGCATAACACAATAAAGAACAGATCAGAGAAAACAACGGGAAGTCAATGGGAAGAAAAAGATAAAAATTAACAGAAAAGAAAAGAAAAACTGAGAAACAGAAAGAACACGCAGGAAGAAAATATATGTAAAATTAAATATTAAGAACAAAAATCAACAAAAACTATCCAATAACAAATTAACTTCCAAAACCTGCAAAGAATATTTTAGAAATATGACAAGGAGAATATTTTACAAGTATGACGCTTAGCACAAGAAAAAAGAGACGACACTCCTGAGGACAGACAAAAATTCCGAAACATGTAGTGCAGAGAACATAATTAAATAAATAAAATTTAAAAAACCAGAAGTGTAGAATAATTGAATTATTAAATAATAATAACAAAACTTGGTAAAAGATGTATCATTACTCAATTAACAGTATATTAAATTTTCCTTTGAAGTTATATGGCCAATCGTACTTATTGAATATTATATGTTTAATTTATTATAGTTATATCTGGTTATGTAGAGGGTAAGGTTCGGAAGTACTACACATGCGTGTTATCACGTAGTTAAAAATGACAAACAACTGACAAAAGGGTTTCAAAGGATTTAAGCTTTCCGGGGTAATAATGAACTGTCAAAACTTCACAGAATTATAAGTTGGTTTATATCAGAACCATATTGCTGAATGTTCCCCGAATATACGAACCATCCAGCCAGGTCGTTGGTTTACGTAAATATTTTTTTTTTGGGTTTTAAGAAATCGCGCAAACCTTGCGCAAACTCTCGCTGTTACTTGCGCAAGCGTTGTGCAAACGTGTTTGCGCATGCAAGTCGGTATATCGTGTAACTCACTTAAAGCCCAGGTTTTTTAAAATACGTTTCCTAGTAACAAAACAAATTTCTGCGCTCAATAATAAAGATGTGAAACTAACTTGGTTTAAAGAAGAAATTAATGTCGCTCAAGAACATCCAAAAATGTCTCATTGGATTCAGGAAACTTGCTGCGGAAACATGCGCAAGTTTTTCGCAAACTAATCAGATAATGTAAAAGAGAGGGCACGTAATATGGGCATGGTATAAAAAAATAACCCTGAAGATCAGTCTAGTCAGCAGGAAGTTGCACAATTATTCTATTATTGCTTTATAGGGTAAAATTTTAGATAGTCTTGAAGAGACAACTTTGAATTTTACAATTTGCTTAACAATGATCAGTATTTCAGTCAGTGGTCAGCTCTAGTAATATAAATCAACAACTAAGGTGTTATTAATAAAGTTTTCAATGATTTGGTGTTTTGCATGATCTGCTGGTCCTAAAGCTTGATGGAGGTTTAAGCCAAAATGTAGTCAAAACTGTTTATGTATGTAGAAAAGTTGGAAGGTAAAGTCGTAACACACACACACACACACACACACACGCACACTGCGTTGCGAGTATATTTGACAACCTACCGAAACGTTACAAAATTAGTAATCTGTAATAATAGAAATCTCGTTTAGTTGATGCAATTAAAAACATAAAAAAACAAGTCACCACGTTACCAGTAGTATACTGTTTAGTTTTTGTTAGTACCTATTTCTTTGCTTACTAGAAAACTAACATAAATTTTAAGACATAAATCACTTTATTACGGTACTTCTTTAGAAATCTCCTCTCCTGGTTGACTATTTAAACCCTTATGTAATTCCTAGTATGGGTGCAATATATGACTTTTTATTATAAAGCCTTCAAATGTGAAATTGCCTTAACTGTATGCCGATTCTTTTGCAAAAGTGAAAGCAATAAAAGTACTCGGAATGAAATCCTACTGTGATAATGTACAAAGAACCGAGAAAAAGATGAGCTTTTCGCTTCGGCAGTAACATGTGCGGCTGCTTTTGTTCGACGCAAGCTCAGCTGGTGTTAAAGATCATTAAAGAGCTCGGGGTTTCTTTTCAAAGCTAAACCCCAACACCGGACACTCCGTTCCTTTTTGCACGTCCTTTCATATACTAGTAAATGGCGTTCTCGTAAATTTTTCAAAAGTTTTCAACGGGGGTCTTAGTCACAAGGCAATTAAATGAAGGAAATTAAACGAATTTAATTCAAGAGTGTTTTAGAGTCTCTTATTAAATTTAGTTAGATTTTATTAAATTTAGGGCCGATTATTCTTTGCAGGAACAATAACTTAAAAATTAACAATAGCCATGGAGGAGTTATGGAAAAAAATCGACAAAAGCAGGAGGTTGTTTGAACTAATATTTTGTAAGGCATTTATTTTGATTTTTTTCTTTAAAGAAGAAGAAGTATTTTCTTTCTGATGATAATTAAGGAGCATGCACGAAATAAGGAGCATGAATTCGCCGCCTATTAGATATTAATTTTTTTAAATAATTTGTATGGGAAGTTTTCTCATAAATAATACCCTGAACGGTTACAAAGGGCATTGTTTCCTAAAAATGCTACGAATGTTATCAGTGGTTTATAAATAAGACATTTTTATGCTTTAGACAGTTAGAATGTTACAGCAAAGACAAGAAATGTTGCGATAAATTACGTATGCTAAACCTTGAAGTACATGTTGAATTAATGGGTGCTAATATTATTGTAAATGGTCCATCTAAAATCAACCATTACATTCAATTGTGCAGAAATTAAGAGTAACAAAATAGTTAAGTTGTAGTCATCTAAAAAATTGAACACAATTCTTGCGGTGCCTTATAACAGAGATAATTTCACCCCTTAAAATATGAACCACAAAAAGTGACGATTACATAATGCAGTTCTCACAGTCGAAAAATGATGACTAACAATTTAGTTAGGTCTGGTATCCAATAGGAAGCAGAAAATTAGTATTGAAAGCGTAATATTCTAGGTGTATGTTTCCCATGAAAAGTGATATCCATCGAAGTATAGTAGCAAACACGACCACTCAATTATTGATTAACTAAAGTGGGTTATATTGGGATGAATTGATATTTTATATCTAAACACAAACATGCTACGTGGGTAGGCTCAAAACTTTCCACACTAATTAATTTTGATGCACGAAAATTAAAGTGCAATATTCGCCAACTGAAACTGAGCAAATATTTAATATCTAGTTAGAGGCAAACTTAAATCCGATTACTTTAACCCAGTAAGTAGGCACCTCGCATCTCGGTCCGCTAATTAATTTAGACCTTGTCTTTGCGAAGAAACAACTTAAGGAAATTCCGCCTTTGCGCAACCATAACCACCAATCTTAAACTTTCAAAGTACAAAGTTAACCCGTATGCCTTTTACATAATGCGGAGGTGGAGAGGGCTAACGCGGAAAGATACAAAGTATAAGGATACAAAGTAATTGCGCAATATATGGTGTAATTCAAGGGATTCGCATTCGGGAGGAAAAGGCACGTCTTGCAGTCTGTCTAGACTCCTAGACGCTTGCGTTCGTTAAAAGGTCGAGGTTCCAAAGGATAAGAGAGGACACGTCCCGTGTCAATGATCAACGTAAAAGCAGATTTTCCTTTGAATTTCATGTCTTTGTATAAATTGGCATAGCTTTAGGGACTTTTAGGAAGATAAGCAGGGACTGGGTAGGGAACTTCCTATAAAGCAGTTGGAGAATTGTGACGTCATTTTCTTTGGAAAAAAAGGAGATAACCATTATAAAAGGTCATCCACACTGGGAATTGATATCGTTTTCGAACACAAAGCGTAGGTACCACTTAATGTGAATTAGTGCTGTGACGCAAACTCCAAACTGTTTATTAGCTTCAAAACCATTTACAACAACAAAATTATCAACAATAATTTCTTCTATCGGTCTCGGGCGCCAGATTTTATACGACTTTACTATCGCGTTCCGTCCTCTCGATTCCGGGACGTTCCGGGCGGCTACAGTGGAGCCGCCCAAAATCATGCGAATCGGTTCAAATTTGCCTAAGTTGTACACTTTTTTTTGAAGTCGCATTATGTTTTTATGGTTCATATGGATAGAACTGATTACTGTTTTACATCTGAATGGTTCAAATAAATAAATACGAGGTTTTGAATTTTTAATCAAATAAACTTAAATTAGAATCATCATCTTAGAAATATTTGTCGGAACGTTTTATCTTGTAATCACTGTCGTCTGTATCTCGTTTCAATGACCAACAGTATTACAAGAATATGTTGGTTGCCTTCGAATCATTTCTCTGTAGCTAGCATTTCCCAATGACATCGTTCGCCTTGCTCATCGCTGGACTGTCCAAGATTTCCTGTAAAAAAATCCAAATTGGAATGCAAAAAGTGGATTTTTAGACATGCTCCATAAAAATCCCACCCCATTCCACTGTAGACACTTCCTGAAGTCCTGACCTATAATTCTATACTCGAGACACCTAAAGTGTCCAAGAAAATGATCATATAATGAGATGGAACTTGTCCTGGCTCGATTCTACGCAACATTTAATGTGTCCACAAAATCATTACTTCAAGTTACTAAGTTCAACACATTTATTGCGAAACAGGCATCATGATGACAAATTTTCGTCTTTTATTTTCGCTTCGCTTAATCTGGAGAAAGCGTTCTTAAGATATTTAAATGCTTCGCCGTTGGGGCCAAATTTTTAACAGATTGCTTCATGTAGCCAAGTTTTAAGTGAAGTGGTAGTAGGTAAATGTATTCAGTTCGAACTAATGAAATGTTAAGAACATCTTTTTTGCCAATTTGGATTGTACGTAATGGTCAAACGTTTCATTTGTACCGATTTGGTGTTCTTTACTTATAGAGGCTATACTGTATCCCATACTTTGTATACCCTCTTTGCACACCAACCAGAATAATCAAAACCTTGAAGTCTGCAACAATTTTCCATTTGTGTTTCTAGTAGTTAATGAAAAGGAAGATTTTCTTCAAACTGTCATATGTCTCCTTAATGTCAGTAGTATATGCAAGCGGTACTGGTAACAACTGGTTCTGGCTGTGCAACAGCACTGCCTTCATAAGTTTAGTTTTGCAAGACTCATCAATGAACAAACGCCATTCATTTGGATTATGTTGATGCCCAGAAAGCGGAAAACAGAGACATTGGTACGGTAAACCAGTTTGTTGTTGTTGTCATCTGCTTTGAAAATTTGATAAAATAATGTCTTATCTTTGCTCCTACAACATTTAAGTTTGACCGTCTTATCCATTACATTCCACAAGCCGGGAACCAAAATTTAGGCTGTCAGTAAGAGAAGCTATAAGTGAAATTGGAACAATTCAAAACTCATTAACAAACTCTTTTCTCTCTACTCCTCTAGTGACTCGCAAAACTAGCAGTGACTGGTGAGGGACAAAGACTATACAATCGGTAGTTCCTTCCAGATGAACCATAAAAGCGACTTCACATAAAAGAATATAAAACTTAGTCAATTTTGAGCTGATTAGCATGATCTAGCATGATTTTAACTTATTTACTATTGTTGTTACTGAAGAATATGCTCATATTAAGTATGAAAGTAGTTTGTGTAAGCCGATCACTAGGCTGGTTACGTTATGTTTTTTTTTGATGTGATTAGTAATGTGCGTTGGAATTTCTTACATAATACTGATCTCATTTCATCTCCGCATTTCATGTTTTTCTTGCGAAAACTCATAACTAGATATATAGATGGCAGTATCATATAGTTTACATAAGATATTAAAAAGTTAACAGACAATTTTCATTTGGCGAGGAACCTTTTTGAATGTTTTTAAACTGAAAATTTGCTGATCATGCGGAATAATTTCAGATCAATCTATGGAAAAGCACTGGTTTCCGTCAAAGCAAACGCTACTGGTACGTACATTGATAGCGCCAACAGTCGTCCTATTACATCGGAGTTAATGAACCAGTTAATGAACCATTAAATCTTTGTAAAGTGGAAGATTGAATTTACTTACAAAACGCACAATGAAATACGGGATATTTTCAGAAAATTACAAAACGGCAATACAAAAGATACCTTCGCCATCTCTACTAATGTCATAAAAAAAAATAAAACTTCCTCTGGACTAGCCTATTTAAGGTGAAATGATTACTAATGAAATGTCGAATCAACCTCCGTGACATCAAGGGACTCTGGTTTTTCAAAATCCAGGATCTCATCAACGACCGAATCATTATCCTCACTTGAAAACTCGTCATTATCGACTGCGTTCTCAACTACTGCTGCGAGGAGAAGTTTGGCTTCATCTTCCAGTTCAATTTGAAGAACAATTTGAGATTGCCACTGAGGCCGGAGAGAGGAGAGAAGGGGATCAGATGACACCAAGAGGTTGTGGATAATGTCCTCGTTGGTTGATACACGAGAGCATTTCC
>JAWQRJ010002874.1:0-12844 GCA_033557515.1 Diorygopyx duplodentatus | reverse complement strand
TTTTATATATTTTAGCTGACAACAATATCTTTCTAAAAGGTATAATTAAGTTATGAAATTTAGGGAAGTTATTATTATTATACTGGGAATTAGTTTATGTTAGTATATTGGAAAATAATTATTATCTGCACGCACAAGTGTACATTGTCAACTAAAAGATAAAAATATCTTCAAAAAGCTGGCGGTTCCGTTTATACCGGAAGTTCACAACAGCTTTGTTAATTTAAATGGAATAACCCCAATTTTATTTTATTTTCTTAATCCACATTTAATTTTCAATGACTTTCGTAATAGTTTGCCAGGCCTAAACTTAATCGTTTTCGAGATATTGAATTTTTCGCAAAAATTATGCAACCGCGGCAACATTTTGAAAAATCGAATTTTCATAATTAGACTCATGCGATAATGTTCATACTTCATTAACCATTAGTTGAGACATTGAATTTTTCATAAATACACCCGGGCGGGAGATTCTTACGTACGTTCTTTACAAAATTGAATTTTGAAACTTTAAGTAAACTCTTCAAGAACACATCAATAAATTTAAGAAGTAAAGAAATGTATTTGTGAAAAAGAATCTCACTTTTCAAGGTAAATTAGAGTAAAATTATAATATACTGTAGATAATATGGGATTCCACTTATTTTAAAGAGTGTAAATGTTTTTAAATAAATAGATCTTATATATATATATATATATATATACATATATATATATAAAGGAAAAACCAGACTGAAGACTTGTTTAGTACCTTCCAAGAGTGTTGGCGTGGAATGCCCAATTATGTGGCGTAGGAGGGATTTCCAAACCTCCATCGCAAAGAAGATAATCAAAAAGCGGTAATAACCAGGTCACTGCGATAAACAAGCGTGGATGTTTTTTTTTTAATTTTCCGCTTTGGTAAAACCTAAAATTAACATTTCCAGGGCGGTCTTGATTTACTACGTAATCAAATTTTAATATCGTAATACAAGGTTTTGGAACCTGTGATTATAAATGTTATCGTTATGAAATATGAAAGAATCCGTTGCTTCTGTTTGTGCCAAACCTTCATAGTTAAAAACTATTTTTTTAGATCAAACAGCACTTCTCTTATAAATTAAAAATAATTTTCAATACTTTCCCTACTGCCTCAACTCACTGACGCAAAACTAGGTATCTATGTTCACAACAAAATTCTATTGACATTTACTTTTAACACAGTAGGTAGTGACAAACGATAAAATATTTTTCTTCGGCGTCAGAAATTTCAGTTAAAATCGTTTTAGTGTTGTCAAATGCGTGGATTGTACGTTATTTTATTTTCGAATGTTTCAGAACGTTTTTAAACGGTAATGTTTTTTTTATGGTTTTGTGTGCTACCCAACTCATTGTTTTAAAACATTTTTCTTTAGTGTTTTGTTTTCCACTAATAGACGTATTGTGTACCAATTATGTAAATCGAGCGTATTACGTCAAATTCTAAAAATAAGTGGTGGTATATTTGTCTCTCAAAAATACGTTATTAACGTAAATACGTCACTGGTTATGACGCTCTAAGTACAGATAATTTTTTCGATCCAATAAATTTTAATTTTTTTCTTAATTTTAAGTTGCAAGGATTGTAAAATTAGAAAAATAACAATAATTTAAACAACTAATTCGTCAACTTAAAAACTACTTATTTAACTTTTTCTCCAATCTGTTATTTTAATTCTCATTATTAATTCTTATTATTAAAATTTCTCTAAATTTATTATACTTTATTTACTTTACGCAATATCTTAAATAAAACCTCCCACAATTCTTTATACTACAAAAATGACTTTTTATTACACCACAGATTACAAATTTGATTTATACATTCTCTCTTGTTTTAACTCTTTCAACTTTCAAACAAAGATCACTGGCGTCCGTTCCAAATTTATTTAACCAGGACGCTAAGAAAACATGCGCAAATTTTCTTGCATGCGCGTAACTTCTTTGTGGCACATCGTGTATCACATACTTTATACCCTCAACGTGCGGAGAGAGTGCTATTGCGAAACCGGCATGCAAGAGATCCGCTTTTAGTGAAAATTGCGGATTACCTTTAGCGCGTTATCGTGCAGTTAATTAAGTATTCGTGCAACCAACTCATAGTGAGCAATGAAAGTGAACGGCGTGTTTCTGTTTTTAACTTACGTCTTTTCGACGAGTGCGTCTGAACCTTGCCCCCAACAATTTAGCGTCGCGTTAACAAACGCAACTTACGACAAACTGACTTCTACTTACGAGTACGATAATATAAAATATAAAAACGATGAAATTTTTTGGGAAAACGGTACCGTTTATGGTTGCCCGTGTGTTTCGAGACCATGTGTTCGAAAGTGTTGTGGGAAAACCCAGGAAATTATTAAGAAAACTTGCGTAGACAGTTCTGAATCGAGAACGTTACAATCTGATCTGATCTCTTCGCATGGTATGAATGAGAACATTATGTACGCGTTCGTCTATAGTTACTTGGAGTGTGGAGAAAAGAGGAGGTTCCCTCTTATGCCGAAACTGGTCGAAAATGATGCGTTTACTATATCGGAAAGGGGAACGTTAATGTGGACTATAGTTAATATGGAATTCGACCAAAGCAACTACTGTTTGGATTATTTAAATTCGGACGGTCCGATTGCTTTGGTGTGTCAACTGCCAGACAAGGTTGATATCAATTTTTCTGCAGGTAATTCTTTTTAATCTTTCTATGTGGAAATTTTCCTGTGTAAATTACGGTACTATTGGGAAGACTTCCAAAACTGTATATCCCGTATATCATTATATTTTGGGGTTCCTTATGAAATTTATGGTCTATTTTATTAAACATACATTTGGCCAAATTCACAATCTTTAAGAGTTATTGGACATTTAAAGTAAAAAAAAATTAAATTTTTTTTTAAAACAAAGTTGGCCTGGGGTTCCAAGGGTTTTTTGAATTTTTTTTTCATAAGCATTTTACCAATTTTATTCATGTCAACCTGATACACTCAGTATAGTTTAAAAGTTATTTGCAATTTTTTTGCAAAAAAGTACACTTGAAACAATGAAACTTTTATTAGAAACTTTTTTACAACAATAAATAGAAATATAAGCATATAGTATCATTCAAAAATGATACTATATGCTTCTTTTATTTATCAAAAATAAACACACCTTTTCCTGTTAATAAAATATCTTTTCATTCAAAAAGTCTCAGCGATATTTTATTCACAGAAAAAGGTGTGTTTATTTTTGAGAAAATCAATGTAATTATTTGTTTGAAGTTTATTTTTTAGATGGAAAAATATTTTATTAAGTAATATCCATAAAAGATATTTTATTTTTAACAAAATTGATTGACATCTGTATTGAAAGGTATTTGCACTTTTATCATTTTAGAAAGACAATTTTGAAAATGTAAGGTAAATTATAGCTTTACAGCCCAACCAATTATGATGACTATAGAATTGTAGATAAAAAAATAGAAGTTCATCATTATCTTTTCAGTTGTCATAATAAAAATGACCAAAATTCGAGTTCAAATCTGTTTTGAACCTTTTTGCAGATTTACACTATTTGCTTTCAAAAACCATATCTGCTTTAATAATCCGAGCAATTTATTGAAAAATTCACAGATTGTACAGAAAACTATACAATTGTACATAAAAATAGAAGTTCATCATTATCTTTTCAGTTGTCATAATAAAAATTACCAAAATTCGAGTTCAAATCTGTTTTGAACCTTTTTGCAGATTTACACACAGCAAATTTCAAAAACCATATCTGCTTTAATAATTCGAGAAATTTATTGAAAAATTCACAGACTGTTAAGAAAATTGTACAGTTGTGGATAAAAATAATATTTACGAGAACTGACATTTTAAGTCAAGCATATGACATTTCACGCTTGACAATAATTAAAATGTAATTTTAGATAACTTTTTTAGAATTTTAGAACGGTTTGATTTTGAAACTAACAATAAAATGTAACCAATTATGGCCCCTTCATCGCCGCCCGCGCATATCGATTTACCGTCCGAACGGAACGAGGTCCCGTGCGCGTTCTCCCTGAACCGCGACAGGTTTTTCACGACGAACTTCGTGATCGGGTTCTAAAGAGCTAGAGCACGACCAGAGCCAGCCCAGCTTTTAGATGTGCAACACACACATGATCCCCACATACGGTACGCCGGCTCGCGAGGGAACTGCGGTTAGAACACAGCAGAAAACCGGGCAAACCCGAGGATTTCGTCACCTACGAGGACAGCGACAGCGAAGGGGAGACGTCGGTTCTGAACAATTCTTTATTTAAAGTTGTTTACCTTGCAAATTTCGATAATATATAGGTTTTTAAAAGAAAAATCATCCATATCCAAAAATCGTCCAATTTATTTGAAATTTTTATGGACTACTAGACCCAGCTTTGTATGGCGTGCCGAATTTACTACGGTCCGCAGTACTTTTTAGAACGTACCCGTTTATTGAAGAGAACTTGTTCAACATACAGTGTCCAAAGTAGCACCGTTTGGAGATCGGACATACTTATTTTTTTTGCAGTATAGGCCATTTCGATATGGGATATACTGTGTAGGTGTGTTTGTGCGTTAGGATCACCATTATGTTATCTAAAATGGTGATCCTAAATATTAGATATCAAAAAAAAGGATTAAGAATGACAGTTGATTCATTGAGTATTCACACGTTTTAGTTGAATTTGATTTAATCTGATGCGGATAAAACAACAGACATATTAATTTTATGCGCCGAGAGATTATATGCGATGTTGCTATATTTCCCCCCAGTGGAAATATGGCTAGGTTAGGAGCTAGGTTAAGGAACTACCTTCACTCAATCACTAACTGTAGTGTTTATGTTTTCTCAAGTGTTGTTCAATCTGTTCTGTAGCCTACATATGATATACTTTTCATGTTTATTTGACATTTTACTCTATTGAGGTTAATTCCATATTTTCGGTGTCTTTAAAAAAATCGATTTTTTTCGTGATGTGAAATTTTAATATTATCATAAAGTGTCTGTAGCACTTTTAACATTAAAGATATAGAAGATAGAATCGACTTTGTGCAGCATTTAGTTTTTGGAAATTGGCTTCTGGCATCATCTGGCATGGTATGTCCTAATTCCTACAGACATCATTTCTCCCACGTCTGCATCAAACCTTTGTTGGGAAAAGAAGTTTGCCATAATTCTTTTTTGTGCAAAAGTATACATTCCAGAAGGAGTTATATGACGTAGATGAATGTTATCATTTCGTCATATTGCCCTTTAGTGACAATAGCTGTAAAAAATAATTCAAAAGTCAAAGTGGAAGAACACTTTACTTTCCAAGAATTTTTGGAAACCTGTGCTCAGAACACGATCTACAATTACAAAACACTCATTTATCATTAGCTTTTAAAGGAAGCAACAAGCGGATAGAAGCAACAGTAGAGTTTGGGACTCAGCTATTTTTAATAATCGTCGTTTTTACGTAGATTAAAAAAATATTCTTATTTTTAGAGTTATTATTAATCTTATAATGTTTATTTATCTTAATACATACAAATTATATAATCATGGCACAAAGTACACGGAATACCAAATAAAAGATAATGAGGAAAACTTAAATAATCTAAATCTGTACATTTGAAATAAATAATAACACAAATACAAAACCAAAATTACATTTCTATCGGTTCATGCTCTCTTGGATTTCCTTAAGACTTTTTCCTCTAGTTTCCGGAATTACAAACTGTACGAAAACGGTACCAACGACCATAATAACGCAAAACATATAAAACGTTACGTGAGGCCCTAAATGCGTATTCAAAATGGGGAACATTAATGTCACAGCAAAAGCACACGACCAATTGGTCATTATGGCCAGTCCAGTTGCCAGTGCCTTGATTTCCGGTGCAAACAGTTCGCTCATTATCATCCACGGCACTGGTCCAAAGCCCATTGAAAACGAGATAATGTAAAACATGATGCTGGCCAAAGGTAGTACACCTAATCCTGTAAACGTGACTTCCAATCTTGTGAGATGGAAATACATTCCTAAAGCAGTCAAACAAACGGCCATGCCCACAGAGGACAGTTTCAAATAGAACTTGCGATTGGCCCTTTCTATTATCATCACCGAAACGTAAGCGCTGATAAGCTGAACAATCCCGACGATTATCGAAGATAAGTCAGCTGATATTGCGTCAGATGTACTCCCAAAAATAGCTCCAGTATAAAAAATCACCGCGTTTATTCCGCTGAACTGCTGGAAAACCATGATTCCGATACCGGATATAAGCGCCCTCCTATTTGCTTTGGACGCAACGAGATCTTTAAGAGTGGCCTTCCTCTCGCTGGCCTCCTTGATATACTGGTTAATTTCCAACAGCTCTTTCTCCACGTACTTGTAATTCTCCCCTCGGAAGTATCTGAGTACCTCCTCGGCCTTTCCCATCTTCCCGCTCTTCACCAGGTACACAGGAGTTTCCGGCATGAAATAGAAGCATCCAGCGAAGATAAATGGAAGCGTCGCCAGTACCAGCGACATCCAATACCAGTTCAAGAAGGCTCCAAATAGATAGCTGCTTAAGATTCCGGTGCAGATGAACATTTGAAAGAACGATCCCAATGAACCTCTAATGGAGGCTTCAGCTATTTCTCCAATGTACATTGGAGCGCAAACGCACATTGCTCCTGCAGCAATACCGGCGAAGAACCGTCCTGCATACAACATTGTTGGTCCATTGTTGAAAATGATGAAAGCCCAGTTGAGGATGAACGGTACCACTAGTGCTAGAATGGTTTTCGTTCTTCCAAACTTCTCTGCTAAATAACCAGCTGGAAGGGCTGAGGCAAGTGCTCCTAAAGGAACCATAGCTCCTACAACGCCACTTTGTGCTTGGGTAAGAATGTTTGCTTCTTCTAACTGAGGAAGGACTGGTGATGTCCATGCTAAGACGGATCCTGTGCATACAGCTCCAAGGGATACTGAAAATTGAAATAAAAACTTAAAAGAAGTAGTACGAAATTTTTATATGCCGATCTTTAAAAGATTTATTTAGGGTGATAATCCCTGGGGCATATAACATTATCACTATTTATTGTTTTATTGTATAACAGTAGTTGCAAAGTCAATAAACAATAAATCGTCAATTATCCAATAAATCAGTCACAGTAATATTTTTAGATAAGGGTTAGGTATTTTTACAAAGATTAATTGCAACATTATTTTAAGGAGCAAAAGTGATACCAGTGAAGTAGGTTTATTGTACGATTTGGGTATTTTGGTTTGTTGAATATATGGATATTATGGATGCTTATATTAGAAGTGAAAGGGCTTTTCTTAATTTATTTTTAATTTAATTAGTTTGTTTTTTATATTTAAATTATTGACATAAATTTAGAAATTATTTTTTACGGAAAGGACATTTTTAAATATTTGAGTAATTTTTTTTTATTTGAGTAAAGTTAATTCATATTAAGGTAATTAAGTTGTTTCTGTGTTAATCATTTAACTATTTTTCTGGGTGGTAGAATTTAAAGGGTTCGATTTCATATTTGTTAATATTAATAAAACCCATTAAGTGGCTTTTATTAATACTATGAAGTAACTTTAATTTTTTAATGATTAATTTTGGTAGCGGTACTGTCTGACAGCAATACAAAACATTGAGCAACATATAAAAATGCGGTTATATCATAAATAATAAATAAATAATGTGTCGCTATAAATGAGGGATTAAAAAAATAAATAAACATTCTTTGATGGAGTGATTTAGCTCATAAAAGTCATAAATATTCGTTTTTATACGTGGAATTTTATTATTTTGTAGGATTTTCGTTTTAGTTCAAGATTTTTTTAAAAAAAATTGCAAATATTATATAATAAGTTGGACAATTGTTTTGCAAAAGAGTACTACCAACGCCATCTTTGAACAACGGCGAACTTTGAACCTTGAAAATAATTTTAATTTTTCCGGAAAATCATACGCCATGTTGAAACAAAACTGGGAATAAAAAGAAATGAAGTTGGATTTTGCATTCTCCAATAGATTGAACAAAACCTTTTACATCAAGATTTTCAAACACAAAATTCTTACAATTTAGGAAAACAAATGCACTGGTAAAAAGTTTTACAAATAATTTTTACTTATTTCATACGAACGTTTCCTCAAATTAAACAGTTAAAGCAAATTAGGATTGTCAATCCAAGGGACTGACAATCTAATAATTCTAATGAAGTCTAATACATACCCATTTATTTTGAGAAAATTTAATTTAGAACGTTTTCTTTCTTTTCTCTTTCAACAGTTGGTTAAAAATGAAATCAGATCGTGTTGGAGTTTTATTCTACAAAGCTATTTAAATTTCAATTAATATTAGTTGCACGGAGACGATAATATGAGTTAGATCTAATTGTAAGTAATGAAGGCTGCTCCGATTAAAGTCTTGTTTTTGTTAAAAGAAGAAATCTTCAAGATTAATTAAAATTTCGAAAAAAAAATTTTTAATTACAGTTTTTTTTTGGAGAATTTCAATAATATTTTTTCTTTGTTTCTGAATACAGTTTTTATTACCTTCACTACCATTTTCATCTTAAGCTGTTCATATTTCACAATTTTCATCCTTATTTCTATATTTTCTGTATTAATTTTAGATCACTTACCACAAATTGTTGCGACGTACTGTTTCGCCTTTTTGGTTTCAACTAAAATAGGATCTTCAACGTCCATCTTCAGTGATATTTCACCACCGTTTGCGCCGGATTTTAGTGACAAACTGACACCGAACAATAGATTTTTATCAATAAACCACTTATCTCGCATTTTATACTTACTACAAGTGACTATTGACATAATTATTGTATTTGCCCTCCTTGATATAGAAAAAATAAACAAATAGTTTCGTGACACTTAGATTGCATTGTCCGCTTGAAATGGAAAACTAATCGACGTTTAAAATTAAATAATCTTCAGAAATTACGTGTTTTATTTATTAAAAAATAGTATATAGTTATAATTTAATAATTACATCGAGGATATTTACAAACATTTAAAATGACTAGTTTGTCAAAATACTTATGAATTCGAAACGAATATCTTTGGCTGTCTAACACAAGTATAATACATTAATATTGATTTTCGATTACGCGAGATCTCGTTGTATTAATTTTTTGCCCGATTGCAAATATTCAGGTGGAATTTTATCGAGATTTTTGTAGGATAGAAATAAATCGATAACAATAAATAGAAATTCACTAAATTTAACAGAAATTAGGGGTAGAAGAAATGTAAAGTTCTTTGCTTTCGTAATTGTACAATAGTCTATCAAATAATTTATAAAAGGTATATAAGGTACTAATCGTACACTTTTTGTTTGAATCAAAAAACAAGTTGTATTAATAATTAATGCATAGCTAATATCAATAGGTTTTTATCTTGCTTCAGGCTAATGAGGGAAAAGTAAATATCGATAAAAATATTTATTTAATCAGCAATTTGACAGTAAACTCATTAAATAGCTGTAAAAATTAATTAAATTATTGATCCTTTTCTTTGCCTTTTAAATGACGATATTTTTAAAAAGTCTTTTTCAGAAATATTAATGATCCTTTGTGCCTATTGTAACAAGTTTGTAATTTACACAGTTAACTTTCTTCGTCATGCCAGTCTTATCGACCTTTTTGTGCCAATAATTTTTTACACGTAGAATTTATAGAACGTTTTCAAAAAATAGCAACATTTTTTTTCCCAAAATCAATTCAGACAAAATTTTTCGAAAGCACAGCAGTCAAGTCGATAGATAGTTAAGAAGTCTTTAATCAATCAGATTAAAGAATTTAAGTTTGAAAATTTGAATTCTTCAATCTGATTGCTAATGATTCGTTAATAGCTCAGTAACTTGTGGCTCTGAGGAAGATAGAGAAGAGATAGCTTTTTATATAACTTCCACTAGACAATGATTTCGTTTACGATTTTTTGCTAGAAAGAATCCGTTGGATTCCTCACAAAACTATTTCTTCCTCTACGTGTACACAAATGCACAAAAATACTTCTCTAGAATTCAATGTTTTGTCAATCCTTAGAATATGGCATTTCAATACATAAAATTTAATCAGCGACAATAATACTGTTACATCCCGAACAAAATTTGCAGTTCAGATTTTAATCTGGGATTTTATTTGACACCAGGCCGAAAATGAAGATTGTTAAAACATATATTACGCGTTATTTGGCCAAGTCGTCGTGGAATACCTGTATACATCATACATAATGTATGATTTTGTTTATCTATCTCAAATATATTTGAAACATAATGGATATTTGATTATGTGTCATTCAAGAGTTGAAGCTGAATGTCAGCAGTTGAAGAGTTAGCTATTTGCAAACCAATAGAACAAAGAACAACAGTAGTTAAAATATTTCATGATTTTTTGAACGAATCAAGCAAACAGTGACAAAAACTCTGGCAGAATGTGCACAGATGGTGCTCGAATAATGGATGGAAGATTCAAAAGTTATAAAAATGAGTTGGGTCTCATTTTTCAAGACCTTTTTTGCGCTTTGCAAAGACAGGTGCACAAGATTCAGCGTTACTCTTTTATTGTGAAGCAAGATGTTCATTTTGCTTGTGTTGAAAATCTGTGGAAATTTCTACAACGTATTTTCGAATCAAGAAATGAAATTGTAACTTTCTTGGAATGAGAAAATCGTCAGGAAGCAGCGATCTTTCGAAATCACTTACTTGTGAGGAAATTTAGCTACGTGCTGGATATATTTAACTTCATCGAACAAATACACTTTTTAGATATGAGTAACAAAGTAAAAGGTTTTTGTAGAATATTGGTATTATGGAACAAGAACATAAAACAAGAAAAAAATATAGAAATGTTTACAAATTTCTTGAAAAAAACTATCGATAATCGAAATATTTGGTGACCGATTACAACTTCATTATTTCTTAACCAATTTCAAAATACTCCGAAAGGTTTTTCGATTGAAGAAGAAGAAAACACAAAAGACAATTTTGATATAAATCAGATTTTGATAAATCAGTTGACTTTTGGGCCGGGTTGGATCATCAATTTTCTGCACTAAAAGAAAGAGCTTTTCGTATACTATTACACTGGTAAACAAAACGCACTTTTTTTCTGTGCAGAAAGTTTTTCAATTGTTTTTTTCACACATTTGGCACTAATGTTTATGTGCTTTTTTTGCTTTTTTTATAATTTTTGTCCTTGACTTAATATTTTGTGCTTATTTGCGTCTTTTTTTTATTTTTTTAGAAACAGATGTTTTGAAAAAAATAATGCCAAAGCAGAAAATAAAATGGCAGATTATTTTTCCGTGCCTGTATAAAGACGCCACGTTGTAAGTTATTTAAAGATTAGACCGTTGTTACATTATTGTTGTTCCTAATTTTAGATTGAATGCGATAAAAAATACAATATTAAGCAACATGTGTAAACAATTTTGCATTTTGCAAAAAGTTGACAAATAACTAACTCTAAGCAACAATTGCAGAATCCTTACATTCATGTTCTGACTAAAACGAACCACAACAATTTAATTTTGATTTATGCAAACAAATTACAAAATGATGGCCTTAAAACATAGTTAGCTCTGTATACAGGGTGTCTACCCTAGACTGTCCGTTAGAAATATATGGGGAACGGATAAAGCTTTTGTCGTTTTGTCGGTGTGATTTTTGATATTTTTGCAAAATTGCGTGGTTCAAAATAATCTCATTAGGGCGTTTGCATCAAAAAATTACTCGTATTTTATTTTTTATCCTAAAAATGTTCTTGTACCTACAATATTTCCGGAGACATCTTTGGTTGCATCAAGAAAAAGAAAATTTTTAGATAAAACTGTATCGTATTCCAATTTTTTGATTTTCTCTTAAATCACTCGTTTTAAGAACGTATTCTAAACGATTTCTTACAGAAAATTAACTGGTCTTTGCTTTTTTATTGGATTTTTTATCTACCTCCTCTACTTTAACAGGTATCTTTAATCAGAGTTATGAAAAATGCAAAAAATAGATACCAGATCATCCATCAGAAAAAAAAAAGTTTTGCCGGTGTGATTTCTTCAAAATTACGTAATCCAAAATAACTTCATTAGGGTCTTTGCATCAAAAATTACTCATACTTTATTTTTTATAAAACTGAATCGTGTTGCAATTTTTTGATTGTTGATTTTCTCGTAAATTACTCACTTTGCTTTTTTGTTGAAGATTTTTTATCCACCTCCTCTACTTTAGAAGATATGTTTGAACAAGATTATGAAAGATGAAATTATAAAATATATAGGTGGGCGATTTTTTAAATTTCTCTCAAAACAATAGAATATAGAAGGAATTGTAGGGAAGTTTCCTACTAACATCATTTGCTAATTATTTTTTACTTACAAAAATTTCCCGTCTCTTTCATATTTTCCGACATATCTTTGATTGCATTAAGTAAATCGTATTTTTTTGATAAAACTGTATCTTTTTGCAGTTTCTAGTTTTTCTCTTAACTTATTGGTGCTATAAATATTTTATATATAGTTTCTTACAGAGAATTAACATATCTTTCCTTTCTTATAAAAAATTCTTTATCCACCTTCATTACTTCAGCAGACATCTTTAAGCAAAGTTACGAAAGCAGCGAAAATTAGATATTCCCGTTGGGCAGAAAATAAAATTGTATTTTGTCTGTGTAATTTTTCAAATTTCTTCAAAATTATGTAATTCAAAACAACTTCATTAGATTATTTGTACTAAAAATTATTCGTTCTTTACTTTTTATCCTAAAAACTTTCTTGTACCTCCAATATTGCGAGATAAATTTGTAAGGTGTTGTAATCTCTTGTTT
>JAWQRJ010002873.1:0-12845 GCA_033557515.1 Diorygopyx duplodentatus | reverse complement strand
CAATTGTTACATTGTATTGATTATATGCTGTTTTTATCAGTCGCGGGGATTTTTTGTTTGCGATTTGATAGTATATTGTAATTTTTATTATTACTTTTATATACAGTTACTTTCAACCAGATTGCTCTGGTTGAAAGTAAGAGATCTATATTGTTGTGCGTTTTGGTTCTCTAGGTTGGAAGAGCATTGTGATGGGGGTGAAATTGAGAATAAGGGATCATTTTTGATTTTTTGTTTACGGATTAAGTTATGAATGTGTTTTGGTGGAAAATTATTTTCTTTTCCAAGCTCAAAAAGCGACTTTCGGACCTTTAGTTTTTGACTCCTTAGTTATCGGGTACCAGTATTTGGAGAAATGGGTGGGAAGATTGATGTGAGCTTTGTGTGGGATAATATTTCCGGTGTACACTCATATTGTAATATTTTGTTACGACTTGGAGCAATTCAGATCGCATGGCCAGTTTGTTCATACCCTAACAGCGAGGGTGTATTTTAGCAGGGACATTGGAAAGTTGCAATCTTCATCCACCTCTTCTCTTTCAGCCTTCCTCTTTTCTGCAGCTATGCTTTCCTGCAAGCTTCTTTTCAACAATTGGCAAACGTCTGCCGCAGGATTTTCACTGTCACGCCTCCGCTTTGAAGGTGCCGTGGAAGATTGAACTGCTGGGTTGGTCTTCTTAGTCCCCAATTCTTTCGAAACTGATGCAACTTCTTCTTTTTCCCCTTCTTCTTCCTCATCTCCATTCTCCGCATCGGCGATGTTAGAATGAGTTGTGTTGGTGGTGAATACAAGAGCGAGGAAGGATAAAACGTCAAAGTAAACATATTATGTTTTCTTTTTTTTGGCTGATCCGGATTTTAGAATTTGTGAATCAGCCCCTCTTGTAACACTGCCTTAGGTTCTTCCACTTTTTGTTAAGCTCAATTTATGAAACAAGCTTAAAAGTAGGTATGCACTCTATTTGTCTTATTTTGATTTTCATATATTTGGCCCCCCCATCCTGCATGGCACCTGACTTTTTAGCAACATCTGGCTTTTCTTTTACACAAAAGTTAAATATTCTTTGTACTCCCAGAGACAAAAAAAAAACCTTTACTCATAAAAATAGAAAACAATAGCAGAGGAAGGTTTAGCTAAACAAAGGACAGTATTTTTTTACAAGCTGTCCCCAGGCATTCCGCACACACATGGCTTTAAACATTCTCAATTTAAATACTTCAAACTCGCGATTTATTACAACAGACTGTCCACAGCTTGAAGGTTTGTGGAATGTTCTGTTAGTATTTTGGCCAACAAGTGGTGATTATTTCACAGCCCATTGAATGTAAAAGTGCAGTTTGCAGAAAACATAGTTAAACTGTGTGTTGTCCTTCACAACTTTGTAAGGCTGATTTTGTTCATAATCTTCCTCAACATTGTATAAACATAGATTAGAAACAGGTCGCCACATCGATTTTAATAATGCTAAAATCTTACGTCCAGTAAATAAGGGAAAGAAAATGGATTTACATGAATAGTTGGAAATAGAAAAACAATTTAGAAAGAACAAAAATATAGGAACACTTTTAAATAAACAGATAAATTTTGATTACAAATTTTTGTTAACCATATTAAATTTATAATTTCATAATGCTAGATGTTTTAAAATTTTAAGGCTTTAAAGTTGTTATGCTTATCCAACACGTTCTGCGCATTGTATCCATTTATTATTTTTCAGATCAACCAGTTTTCAGATCAACCGTATGTATTTTTCGCAAAATTTGTACATTGTACATTAGTAAAAATGTGTCTGTTTTGTTAAACTGTTCTTTTGACTCTTAAATGTATTTATTTTCATTGATTATGGTTTAAGGTTTTTCAATAAATGTGTAGAAATTGTGTGTGTGTGTGCAGCAAGTTAAATCCAATATATCATGATGGTTTAGATACATGTTAAAAGAGTGATAATATGTTATACGATGCTGAAAATCAAGGGCTAATAATTGTTGAATAACTGATATATCTTACGTAAGCATTCAGTTTCACCTGCTGGCAATGGCCGGGGAAGCTACGACAACAGACCTGTTAAGTTCACAAATAGAATGACACAAGTAAGGGGTTCAGTTGTCATCCTATCTGAAAAATTAAAGCGTTAACCACATGGTTAAGTTAACAATGTTGTTAAGCGATTTGATTCGAGAATTCAAATCTGAAGACTTAAAATTCTTTAGCCCGATTGGCTAAAGAAGTTGTTGACTTGATCATGAACTGCTGCATTGTTTTATGCAGCTTTAAGTAATGTGTTTAAATTGAAAATAAAAATAAAACTCAAGGTGTGTCCAAGTACATAATTGACCTAGAAATTAGTGGTGCAAATATAGACACAATAAAAATTCCCCGTTTCCTCTCCGATTTTCATTTAAAATCCTGCTGTATATGAGAAACAAACTGACCAATTGAAAACATAAATCAATTTTCCAAAGTTTTGACTGATGTTTTTATAAGCATGTTTCAATAACAGTGGAGCTTTGTTGGTCTATTAGATGACTCCTAAGAAATAGTGCAGTTTATGAATACATCCATTCTTGTGAATTTTTAATTTTGAATATATAAATTACTACATTTTTAACACGTTATGTGCCGAGCCTCGTTGTTAACATTTTTGTTCACCCCGTGGTAGGCCTGAATAGATGCTTTAACTCACCTACTTTCCGAGGTACTATCTTAAATTTTCGGACACCTGTAAATGTAATTTTTTTTTAAATAGTGATTAATATCTCTGAAAGGATGTTATCATTACGAGTTAATTTTACTGGAACTGCCCCATATTCAAAGTTGTGTGAGTTGCCAGTTTTTATCAATGAAGTTACAATATATTTTAAATTTAGCCATTTTCCAACAAGGCTTGTGCGGGCTCTCTTTTGTTTTAGTACATTATTATTCCTAAATATGAATAACCAGACGAACTGAATCTTTTCTTTAGGTAACAGTTTCAAATCCTGAAGGTGCTGAAACCTTGTTGAATGAAGAACCTTTAACGAAGACCAAATATATGATACCCGGAAATATTTTGCACATTAAAGGCAAAGTTTTTGTGTACACTAGCAATGATTTAACAGAAGAGGTAATGATTTGAATCTATATAAATCCATCATGTTGTTAAACTTTTTTTTTCTGCAGGATATTGCAACTTTGAAGGACAGGAACAGTATCACCATCCGACAGGTTCCCAAAAACCGTTACTCGGCACAATCGTAAGTAACATGGTTTTGATTATATGGGGTGTAATTAAGATAGTGGGAGGTATTTTTGGAAGTAAAACTGCCAAATATATTTCTTTGTAGCAGGAAACATTTACAGTTTCATTATGTCTGGAAGAAAGGATAATTATAGAATCTAATCTTGTTGAACATTTTCAATTTTACCTTTTGATTTATTTACATTTAAGAAGTACTTTTAATTATTAGGGAAAGCAATCTATGAAGATAAATAAAACAAATTCATCAGTTGAATATCAGGTGAACATCAGTTGTTAAAAAGTTTAAAGATGCCGAAAATGCAAAATAGAAGAGTGAAATTTGTATCGAGCGCCTCCCCTAATAGAAGAAAACTTATTTACTAATCATTTATTTCAATGTGCATTATGTCAACATTCAGGCATTCTTGTTAGAGGTATTCCAACAAAAAAAAAACATCAGCCATCTGTGGGAACAAATAGACTATCATTCACAGCTCTTTTAGAATCATCAAATATACAAGAAATGTCGTAAGCAAAAAGATGCTTCACATTCTGGAGAAGTCATAAAGCGACTTGCTAACAATTGAATTCTTTTCTTGTAGGCACGCAGCATTCACAAAAGCTGCAGATGTTGAACAACGAGATCAATGTCCAGAAACACCTGTGATCGTCCGCAAAAATTTCACATTTCAGGCAGATTACGTAAACAACATTACCCCATCTAGAACCAATTATCACGGCATGTGGGCAAAACCGACATCAAATGAACGATTAAAAACTGCAAATGTTGCATTGAAAAGGTAATGAAATGTTATAAAACATTTCCTTATTGAGTTTATTTTAATTTATTCTCTTTTTGAATTTAGCACTTTGATTAGAAGACGCAGCGTGGACCATGCGTTAAGAGCGCTCGCATCCCCATTTGTTTCTAGAAGGTCAAGTGTGACATACGTTCCTAATTCCAGAGCGGACAGTGATCTGATAACTTGGGTAACACCACCGTTTCAGACTCCCATCCAAACCTCGGCGAAGAAGAGGGCATCGTTGAGAAATTCTACAATAATCCGTAGTGCAATAAGATGTCAGCAGAAAAAAATTGGAGATGGCAGGAAGGGTAGCATTTTTGATAGTTCTCATTCAACTGCAAGTGATTTGGAAAGTCCGAGAAATAGAAGATCATCTACAACCGCGCAACCTCAAATTGAACATTCTACTTCATCTATAAAGGACGAAGACCTTGAAGATGACATAATTGCAAACACACCAGCTGTCAGAGTGGCGTCGAGAACACCTACTGCTCGAGAAAGTTTCAGCCCGAGGACATTGAGAATGATGCAGTTGTCTTCAAGAGACATCTTTGAACAATCACCTGAGCAGAGAAGTGCAGGAAAAACAAGAGTTTCAAAACTGCAATCACGAATAGGAAAAACGGACCTCGGAAGACGCAGCTTGAGTGCTCCATATAGTATTTCAAAAACTGGTAACAGAAGAAGATCGTTAACAGAGCTTACTTCCAAAGTCGTACGGCAAATAGAATGTCTCAGAAGATCTTTCATACCTTCTACAAATATCAGTGGTAAAGAAGAAAGCGGAGAAGGTACAAACGAGAGTGGGAGGTATGGAGTCCGAGATCCTGTGGATGAGGTAAACATAGGTTACGGAAACGAGCACGAATCGATTTCCGAGAGGAAATTTATTGTCTCTAAGCCACGGTTAAGCAGATCAATGAGATCATCCGCGGTATACTATCCAAGTGATAGTGAAGAACAAAGAACTTCTGCGATTAACAGAATGTCGTTCAATTCCTCAAAGTCAAGGATACCAATTGAATATGATACATTAAAAAATCGAAGTTGGATGTACAATGAAGGTCTGCCAGATGAAGATCAGTTAGAAGATTCAATTAATCGAGATGAATGCAATTTTCAAGATAATTTGGACGAGATCGATAGAGAAGATCATAAATCTGCAATGTTAGATAAGCGTCAATCAATTTCTACCGGAAGGTCTATTGCTCCCAAACCGAAATCGAGCAGATCAATTGGATCGTCTGAAGTTGCACCAATGAATTTCCATGATCATTTAGAACTTGAAGAAGCGCATGGAAATGAAAGCTCAGCAGTGTTAGATGAACACAGATGTACTTCTAGGAGATCTAGTGCTTTTAGGTCAATGTTAAGCAGGTCAACTAGGTCGTCTGTAACACGAGGTTTAACTAACAATGATGAAGAACTTTTGGAGAGGCGCACATCGGAGATTGATACTTCATCTTCGAAGGATGACAAGGCAAGTATTTCAGCAAATAAGATGGCTTCATTTAATGTATCAAAGTCAAGAAAATCCTCAAGGCTTACTGGATCTGATAAAAGAATTCAACTTATGGGGCAAAGTTCTTCAAGTCAAATTGACTTTCAAGATTACATAGCGGAGCCCAATACAGAAAGCTTTACAACGCCTGATCAGCACAGATCGGTTTCAAGGAGATCTAGGAGGGCATCAAAAATTCCTGATGTAAATAATGATTATGAAGATGCTGAGAGATTTGATAGTTCATCCTACAAGACTGAAGAAGCAAATAAGAGCGCTTCGTTTAATGTATCGAAGTCTAGAAATAGAAAATCTTCAGGATCAACTGGATTTGATACACGATTAGAAGCTACAGTTGAAATTGAGAAATCGAATTTCCAAGGAAACGAAGACCTTCCAAATCAACGGAGATTCAGTCATTTGACCAGATCATTTATGGAAGATCCAAGTGATGAGCAGAAACTAGACGTCACTAATGAACAGACATTGGATAAGTCCTCTTCTGATATCGAAAAAGCAAACATTTCTTCAAACAAGATGGCTTCATTTAATGTATCAAAGACACGAAAATCTCTAAGGTCTGATACCTTAAATGATCGAAGCAGAAATGAAAGGCAAATAGAAGCCTCAATCGAACTTGAGAAGTGCAATTTCCAAGATCATTTAGACAAAACCAATAGAGAGTACAAAAGCAAAACCTTTACACTCTCAGATCACCGTAGATCAAATCCCAAGAGATCCAGTGCGATTAAGCTGTATATGAGTAGATCAGCTAGCGCATCCGGAAATAAAATGGCAACATTAAGTGGAAATGGTCAAAGTAGTTATAGTGAAGTTAAGAAATTGGGTTTCCAAGACTATTTAGATGATGCCAATAAAGAGTACCCGAAAGATGAATCAGTTTCTGCTGGGAGATCTGTTGTCTCTAAAGCAAATTTGAGCAGGTCACCGACAGAAAGACAAGCAGTGGAGTTTGATGCTTCATCTGATAACATTGAAAAAAGGAGATCTTCAGGAAACAAAGCTTCGAGATCAAGGACATCTACAAGATTGACGGAGCGTTGCTTGGATTCTGATTTAGACCCTTCGATTGAAGGTAGGGATTTGAATTTCGAAGATCACTCAGATGAGATCAATAGAGAATATGAAAATGAAACCACCACAACGTTTGATAAACTTATATCCAATTCGAGCAGATCTATTGCCTCCAATGCAAGTTTGCGTAGGTCAACCCGATTGTCGATACTACACGATTTAACCAACACTGATGAAGATGTTGTGGCCAGACAAGCTGTGGAGTGTGATGTTTCATCTGATAACATTGATAAAAGAAGATCTTCGGGAAAGAATGCTTCCAGATCAAGGACATCTACAAGATTGACAGGGCACTGTTTGGATGCTAACTTAGACCCTTCGATTGACGGTGGGGAATTGAATTTCGAAGATCACTCAGATGGGATCAATAGAGAATACGAAAATGAAACCACCGCAATGAGTGATAAAGATAAATCCAATTCAAGCAGATCTATTGCCTCTAAAGCAAGTTTGCGTAGGTCTACCAGATCATTGATACTACACGATTTAACTAACACTGATGAAGATGTGATGGAAAGACAAGCAATGGAGTGTGATGCTTCATCTGCTAACCTTGAAAACAGAAGATCTTCGGGAAATAACGCTTCAAGATCAAGGACATCTACAAGATTGACAGGGCACTGCTTGGATGCTAACTTAGACCCTTCGATTGAAGGTGGGGAATTGAATTTCGAGGATCAATCAGATGAGATCAATAGAGAATATGAAAATGAAACCACCACAATGAGTGATAAACATAAATCCAATTCAAGCAGATCTGTTGCCTCTAAAGCAAGTTTGCGTAGGTCAACCAGATCATCGATGAAACAAAATCTAAGTGACATTGATGATGATATTAGGGGAAGAAAAACATTGGAAGTGGACAGTACTCATAAATTTCAAGAGGGAGAAACTTTAGTATCCGTTGAAAGCAAGAGGTTAGATTTCCAAAACTCTATAGATGATGATAATGAAGAATATATAAATGAAAGTCCTGTAGCGTTAGTTCATCGCAGAACGGCATCGAACAGAAAATCAAGTTTAGGCAGATCGACGAAATATTCAATATTGGAGAATACTAGAGGAGGACAATCATTAGAACTTAATAATTCAAATAAGAATGAATCAGAATATTTTGATACGGAAGGTCTCAAAAAATCTGCAGTTTCTGATAGTAGAAGATCTTCAAGGTTGAGCATGCACCAATCAGCACTATCAAACAATGATTCGTCAAATGTTGAGAATGGTCAAGATAAAACCATGAGTTCAAACAAAAGAACTAGTTTATCATCAAATCCTCCAAGTTGCTCAGTTATCAACATTGATGATACCGAATTGTCGCTACAAAATTCCGCTTCTGGAAGGAAGTCGAATAAGACACATATAACTATAGAGGATTCTGCTATTGGTTCCCATAGCCCTTCCGATAGAACTTCTGACGTTAAAAGTAAAACGTCTATGGGCAGGCTTGAGCAATCTGCGATAGATGTCAGCACTCCGGACGACGATGCATCCTTGTTAAACGAATCTGGAGAACAAAGTACAGCGAGTAAGGAATTATTGCCAAAGATGCTTACATCCACGGTTCAAAAGGGACGACGTAAAGCCGATATGATCTTCAGACAACCGATGCTGACACCGATACGCGCATCCAGCAGGCGACAGACTTCGGAATCGAAAACGCATTCTCCACAAACTGCGAGTAATCGAAAGTCCGCAAGGTTGCAGAGGTTGTCGACGAGCAAGGAGGACGTTGAAGTCCCTGAAAGTGACCTTCCGGGAATGACGGTCTCTAAGGATTTGTTCAATGTCAGCAATTGTGAATCATTAGCTGTTAGTGAATCGATATATGAAGCTGACAATGGGGCGCAAAGCACCGACTCTGGATCCCCAATTTTCAGTCGACGGTCGTCACGGAAAGTCGAGAAAAGTTCCACATTGCAAACTTCACAATTAGGCAAAGACTGTTCTCTCATAGACGCTTTTACTCCACATTATGAAGACGTTACCATGGACGATGAAGATCAAGTTGGATCTGATGCCGATCCCGTAGAAAATGATCTAAGCATATCGGGTGTTGAAACAATCCAAGCCAGCCCTAAAGATGACCTAAGGAATGTCTCCGGTTTAAAGCATTTCTTTGCGGGAAGACCTTCTATGGTCACACCTAAGATACACGGCGTAAAGTCATTGTTCACCAAGAAAAGTCCGTTGAATGAATTGACGAACGTAGAAGGTGTGCGCGACGTTGTAAGGATTCATACTTCAATAAATGACCTGAGGAATATCAAAGATGTGAAACAGCTGTTTAACGTTAACAGTCCCCTTAACGATTTAAGAAACGTAGAAGGAGTGAAACAAATATTCAAGAGGCAAAATACTCCGAAAAATGATCTAACTAATGTGGAAGGTGTTCGCGAAATCCTAAGAGTTCGTACACCCTTAAATGACCTAACTGATGTTAGAGGAATTAAAGACACTTTTAGAAATAGCCCTTTGAATGACATCAGAAATGTCAGAGGTGTGAAACAGTTGTTTGATGTTAAAAGTCCTGCTAACGATCTGACAGATGTTGAAGGCGTGAAGCGCTTATTTAAGAGACAAAACACACCTAGAAATGATTTAACAAATGTTGAAGGTGTTAAGAAAATTATGAGGAGAAACACTCCTTATAATAATTTAGCCAATATTGCCGGAGTAAAACGCATTTTTGATGCTAACACTCCTAAGAATGATTTAAGTGATGTTCGAGGAGTAAAAAATCTGTTCAAACAACGTACACCCAAGAATGATTTAGGAAATGTGGAAGGTGTCAGTAACATATTTAAAAGACAAAACACACCTGACAACGACTTAAGGAATGTGGAAGGCGTTAAAAGATTTATGCAGTTACATACCCCAAAAAATAATTTAACCAATATTGATTCGATTAAACATTTATATGCTACTGAAACGGTGCTGGAAACACCGAACTTGAACAAAGTAAAGATGTTTAAAACTCCCAATGTCAAGCCCTTAAACAAAACTGAAACGAGCGGATTGAAAGATCTGTTAGAGCAAAATGACGATGAAGTTGTACCAAAAGGGTCACCTTCGAAAGATCTTTTCGATGCCTTGGTTGGCCGACAGTCCTATAAAACTTACGGTTCCAAACAAAATATTGAATCACCCGAAGGTAAGCCGAAGGTTACTAACGACAGCATGACAGAAATGTTCGAGTCGATCAAAAAGAAACGAAAGAATTCGAAAAATTTAAGAGCTAGCATGAGGGACACAGCAGAAAAGTCCCTTCTGGAAAGCCTAGATCTTTTCCAAGTGAAGACACTCGAACATGATAGTCCCATGAGAACACCTCACCTGAAACAGACGTCGACTCCAATAACAAGAAGTTCTGCAAGAAAGCTAAATTTGTTGCAAGCTGCAACACCTGATTTCAAAAATTCAGTACTAGACCTTGACAGATCGACTAAAAACTTACAACTTGCTCAAAGAAGCATACCAATGCACAGAGTGGTAGAATTGGGTACTACATCAGAAGGTATTGATATGAGGACTGCTGAAGAAAGCGATCATGAAGGAGATGAATCATCTCAAAACAAAAAGCCAACGAGATTTCGAAATAAGCCAAAGAGATTTATTGATACCGACGAAACATCTAATTTAAAGCCACGCAGGGGGCTGAGAAACATTAAAAAAGCAGATAATATGAGTGAACAAACCGAAGAAGTACACAAATCTCTTCGACAACCACTAGAAAACACAGTTGAAGTGACACCGGAAAAAGAAATAGTAACAAAAAGATCCAGGAGAGATGTTACTGTTGAAAAGGTAAACGATACAGGCACCTTAGAAGAAACTACAACAGCAGTAAAACCTGGAGAAACTATAAAAGAGGAAGAAAAGAAGACGCGGTCTCAAAGAGGTGCACCCGCTGCTAGAAGGAATAGAAGAAATCTCAGATCGGAAGAAAAAGAAATAGTAAATCAGGTGGATAATGAATCGGTCACATTGCAAAAAAAACATGAAGATAGCACGATAGAAGCAAAGGGACGTCCACGAAGAGGTGTTACAAAAATGGATCAAAAAAGAGAAGATACACCGAGAGATAAACCAACTCCTAGAAAGACTAGAAGAAATCCCAGGTTGGAGGAAGTGGTAAAACAAGACACTGAAAGTGGAAGTGACAACGAAGGAAAGCCATTCACCCCTAAAAGAAGCAGAAGAAACATGAAACTAGCGCCAGAAATCGTCGAACAAACCGAAGAAGTCAATGAAGAAAAGGAACATACAAAAATATCCAAAGAGATTAAACCATTAAGAGAACGTGAGGAAAATCTACGGGATTTGCCAGTAGAAATAAAAACACGCCCTCGTAGAGGTGTTAAGAGTGCAAAAACTACGGAAGAAAGCAATCTGAAGGCATCAAAGGAAAATTTGCAAGATTCGGTGACAAAACAAAAATCACACACCAATCGGGACGTTAAACAGCTTGAGAATGCAGAGGATAAAGATTTGAAGACACCTGAAAATTTAGAAGGTGCAACGCGTCCTCATCGTGGTGCAAAAAAGACAGAAAACACACAAGAAGAAGAGAATCCGAAGAGATTGAAAGAAAATTCACAAGCAATCGTACAACAAAAAACGCGTCCACGACGTGGAGCCCAAAAGATTGAAAACACAGCAGCAGAACAGCAGGATCGAAAGGTATGTGTAGAATGCTCGTATTCAATTTTGCTTACTTTCTTCCGTTCTTCCTTTTTTCTCCATACTTTCCGAAAATAGAGAACCTAATTTTTCTTAAAGATTGTTTTAAAGAATCTTCCGAACATTTTATCTTCAACTAAAATAAAAATAAGTTGTAATATATATTTTTTATAAATAATCAATTGTGATTTTCTCACTCCCATTAGATGTAAGTTGCCAGATAATCGAGTTGGTTGTTTTATTATTTATTGGTTTTATACGGAAAACCTTTAATTTTGAAAAATTTCAAAGAAGATGTAGTCATAAAAACATTTATTTAACAACGATACTGCTGTAGCTAATCTTTAATGTTATGTGTTATGTGGCTTTTGTGTCAGATTGGTTACCATTTGGAAAGAATATTGCTGAAGTTGGAAATTTATCTTCATGAGTAACTTGATTTCTTACCATTTGCGATCCTTCGTCAATTCTAATTCGGCACCTGCAGCAGATCCAATGTTCAGCTGAATGTTGCGATATCAACGATACACATTCGGTGCTCTTATTTTGTATGGAGGAGAACATGCTAAGATTATTTACATCTACTCTTTGCTTCCAAAGAATGATCTTTTTGTGGAAAACTGACAATTTGTCTGTTGATGTTAAGATGTTTTTCTTCCTACCCTGCAATGTTGCATTGACACTGTTGAAATAATTAAAAATATCTGTTAAGTAGTCCAATTTGTCGCACCAGATATCCTTAAGATCGTACACGAAGGATATATTTTCATTTTCAAAAAATAGGATCAATTCTTTTTTCAGCTCGCACATGAGGCAACACCTTTCCCCCGAGAAAGCCACCTGATTTCTGTATGATGAAGCAAGCCTTCATATTTTGTTTCCATCGTTAAGGACAGTTGCTTAAAAACATGAGATTTTAACGGCCTCGCCTTTGTGTAATTTACCATACTTACAACACTGTTCAGAACACTTTTTAATTCTGTGGGTAATGTTTTTACCATAAGTGTTTCCCTATGTAAGAAACAGTGGTTTAAATAAATCTCGCCGTTATGTTGTTTTGCTAATGTCACAAATCCTTTAACTGAGCCTACCATTGATGGGAGTCCCATCAGTACAAAATTCTACGCATTGTACCCAAGTCAAACGTAAACCTTCGTTAAAAAATTTCGTTAAAAATCTCTTCTCCCGTTGTTCTCTCTAATAATTCTCGACAACACAAAAATTCATCGACTATTCTATTTTGTTTAACAAACCAATGAATCCAAGTAAATTGGCTTTTCCGCTAATATCAGTTGGCTCGTCAATTTGAAGAGCGAAATTAGTATTGAGAAGTTTATTTGCAAGTGTTGTTTCTATGTCAGATTCCATATCAATTATTCTTCTTTGAATGGTGTTATTTGAAAGAGGTATTTTCATTATTTCTTTTTTTTGTATCTTCCCCAAACATAATATTGGCAATTTCACAACGTGCCGGTAAAATTAATAACTCGGCAACAGTATCTGTTTTTTGTTGGACTGCTATTAATTCTGCTATTTTGTATG
>JAWQRJ010002872.1:0-12845 GCA_033557515.1 Diorygopyx duplodentatus | reverse complement strand
ATCAAAGTTTGGGGGAAACCGACAGCGGTATTTTTCCAAATAACGAATCGGCTGGAGTAGGTTCCAATAAGAGTCATAACCTCAAACGTTTATTTTTTTAAATAACTGATCTGAACCCGACTTTGGGCGGTCGTATTTTTTAAATGTTTTTTGGTGGTTTTTTGGCGGATCGGATCACTTTAGTTAAGATTCAGATTCACATTAGTTAAGTTCCTTTTGCAAAATGGCGTGTGATAAACCTAGACTGACGTGCGGACGCCACTGACTCAAATGTAAACAATTGGACTTTGCAGTTGGCACCTATGGAGGGAATATGTAGTTAGAATTAAGTTTAGAGCGAAAACGTACCTTCGCTCAAATTTTATTCCGGTCAATCATTTATGAACGCACGGTATATTCTTCCTCGATTGCACCCATATATTTCTTCTTTCCTTAGCCAGTGTGTTTTTATCCTTTCTCTTGTTTCGTTTCTTCCTCTTCTAGTTATTTTCTTATTTTCCTCCCCCTTATAAATATTTCTGATTCCACCAGATAATGGTCGATTCCAACCTCAAAACTTCTTTTCACTCTTGTATCTTTTATTCTTCCCTTTTCGGTTCTACTATAACATAGTCTATTATTGATTGTTGTTCTCTTGACTTTGTTGTTCTCTTGAAATGTTTGTTGGTTATGGTTAGGTCGTTGTCCAGACAGAATTCAAGTAGCATTTTCCCATTCGTATTCACTGTCTCCTCTCCCTCCGGTCCTATCACTCCATTCCATCCTTCGACTTTATTTCCAACCCTTGCATTTAAGTTTCCTGCCACCATTAGTATTCGTGTGCTTTCGTTTACCATCTCCTGTAATCCCTCCCAGAATTGTTGTTTTTCTGTTATCCGTCTTCGTCTGGTCCATAGCAGATGCTCAAGTTTAGTATATCTTTCCTTGTTATTTATATCTCCACTCTCAATATTCTCACGCTGTAGTATTTCCAGGTTCTTACTTTTTCTCGTCTTCCTTTCTTTATCATACAGGCAACCCCTGCTTGTGCTCTTGCCCGTTCATCTACTCCACAATATATATCAATAAGTTGCCGTTCTCCAGATTGACGCTTCCTCTTCCCTTCCTTCTTGTTTTCGTCATCGCCAATATCTCTATCTTGGACCTTCCCAATTCTTTACATATTTCCATCTCCTTTCCCTTCATTCCTCTCACGTTCCATGTCCCTATCTTTAGCGTATTTCTTTTCTTATTCTTCTTGGTATTGCCATGTTCCATTCCTCTATACATTTTCTTGTCCTTTCCATTGCCCAGGTCTCCATCTTTGTTTCCGCTCGTAATTATGCTAGTCAGTTTTTTGTACTTGTGGTTTTAGTGATCTTCCTTATTTGTCCTTCCAGCGTGTCTCCTTTTGGAGATCTCTCCTCAGGTGTTCTCCTGTTGTTTCTGTTTTTGTCCCTGTCCTTTCCCTCCCCCATTTCTGCACTCTGCTTCCCTGTATTTAGATAGTATACCTCTTCATCTATGACTAGTTTGTTATATTTCAAATACGCTCTCTTAATTTTGGGATTAGTATTTTCCTTTGTTCCAGTACTGCTTTTGTATAATCTTGTCCTATCCAAATGTTAGTTCATTTTAGTTTTCTGCTGTTATTTATTTCATGCCTTTTCCTCTTACTGTTTAGCTTCAGCCGTACATATAGGTCTCGTTGTATCATCTCTGTACTTCCCCATTCTTCTTAGATCATCTATATCGGTTTCTTTATCTATGCTTACTCCGATTGTTTGACTCAATTTATTTTGAACTAAAAATTCTGTATACATAAATATTAGACTCTTCAACTACGCATTATATGCACATTTAATTAGCAAAGTTTTGTTGATTGCCGTTCAGGGCATACTTTGCATGTTTGTTTTACATATGTGACGTAGGCGGTCAAATTTAAACGAATGAGTACATAGTATTTCAATATTTATGCTTTAAAAAACAAAAATATATTTGCAAAGTGGTTCCTGCATAACAAAAAGTGAGCTTTTGTTTGAACATTGCAGAACTCTTTTTAAAAACGTAATATTTGTAAACTTAAAGAAAATGTGTCATTATTATTTATAATTTTAACACTTCTATTTAAATTAATTAACATTTTTGTTATTCTTCATATTCTTAATTTCATATTCTTCATTATCCATTAGTAAAATTTAAGTAAAACTTTTGTTGTAATCGTATAATGTTAGGCACGTCAGTTGATGAATATTTCTGCACAATTGAATATTTGTGCAGAAACCTAATTATTGCTCCAATGAGTGGAAGACAGCGAAGAGGTGAAAGCAGTCGTATTTTACGATGTGGTGCGGAAGGACATGAAAAATGGACGCTTGTTTTGTTTCTTCCCACGAAGAACTTAACCTCGTTTCACAGCGCGTTGTTCGCTAACAATCAAAAACCTCCTGGCCAAAAATAAGTTTACTGCTCCTCAGTTCGTCGTTGTACCGGTGCAACTGGTTGGTGATCTCGTATCTGATTGTGAAGTCGTGTGGGATCTACGTTGCCATTTGAAAAGAATCGAGTGCCCACGCTGCTGTGACGTCACTTGCATGTCAAGTGTCTTAATGCGACAATAATTAATATTAATATTTTACTGAGTTGGTTGTGAATGATGATTAAATATGCTATTTTTAACTGCGGAATTGTGGGTATTGCCTAAATTGTAGCACTTATTCACGATTTACGTATGCATAGTCAGTATTTTCAACAATCACAACACTACACTTATTATACATACAGGAAAGTGCTAAAATGTGAAGATCATAATTTATCACATAGATGGAAAGATCTGAATTTTGAACAGAATTTGTAAATAAACTGGTGAAACCATTTCCATCGGCACGGATGGACTGCTAGACTTTTAGCAGTTTAATCACTCTGGTTTAGTTACTAGACGTTTGATGACAAAATTATAAAACTTGAGCCAAAAATTAAATCTGCCACACGAAAAACCATAGTTACCTAACACCACATTGTGTTCCATGTGGTGAATCACTTTAACACATCACTTGCAGAATAAGGTAGGTTTTAGGAACACCAATAAATATCTTTCCTCATTGTGAAGAAGCAACATTACAACAAATACATGAGAGGGGAGAACGTTTAAACCATTCCGATCTAGTTAGTTACTTGAATTTTCATAGCCTACTGGAAATCAACTAAATTATGAATTTTCAAGCACCACTATTTCGAAAACAAATGAGTTTAGGAATAGAATATGAGATGTAATTTTTTTTTGAGAATTTAAAAATGTCTGTACATTACAAAATCTGTATTCCATTTCAAACAATTGGCGTCATTCTGTTCTATGTACATCATACTTTTATATGGACCATTCTGTATATATTTTTCTGCCAGAAAATATGTGAATAAAGTGAACATAAAAATCGACTTGTCCAAGCGTTTTAAAAAAAAACTCTGCATTTTTATTCAATTATAATTTAAAAAGTTTTTATAAAGTGTTTCTTTAAATATTGGATTTTTTAAACCCAAATTAGAAAAATAAAAAAAATATATAATTTTAAGAATCCATCTTTTACCAGATTTTGTTAGTATTATTTAACAATTCAATTATTGTACACTTGGTACACTGGTTTTACTTTTATTTATTTAATTATGTTCTCTAGTGTACATGTTTCAGACTGTTTTCTCTATCTTCAGGGGCGCTACAATCAACAAGTAAATGAACTTATTCAGGTTTACAATATGAACCAAATGAATGATTTATGAATGATTATTGATTATGATTATGATTTATTTAAATTAGTTGCAACATATCTCAAAATTTATTTTTACTTACTCGTCCCCTTTTTCTTTAAATGCTAAATTTTACTTTATTTTACTTTATTTACTTTATTTCTAAAATATTCTTTACAGTTTTTGGAAGTTAATTTGTTATTAAACCGTTTTTGTTGATTTTTGTTCTTAATATTTAATTTTATATCTATTGTCTTGGTGTGTATTCTTTGTGTTTTTCAGTATTTTCTTCTATTCCGTAATGTTATTATTCTTATTTATGTGCGCCATAAGAATGTAAATTATGTTTTATCTGTTAATGTTTAATTTTTTTTCCTTTAACTTTCTGTTATTTTCTCTGATCTGTTGTTTACTGTAATCCGTTTTTATTAATTGTGTTCCTTATTCCCTGTTTTGAGTGTTTGTTGCGTTATGTATTTTTATTGTCTCTGTATAACGTGTATGTGTCTATTTTTAACTTTATTTGACTGCGCTATTTCATTTTATTGAATATGTGGTGACCTATACTACTTAAGCCCAGTTGTATAAAGCATTGTTAACTTCATGTTAAGTTAACAACGTTGTTAAGCAATCTGATTGGACAATTCAAATTTGAAAATTCAAAATTCTCTAACCTGATTGGCTAATCGCATTGTTAACTCCGCCATTTTTGATCATGAACTTAACTATGCTTTATGAAACCGGGCCTTAGTATTATGTTATTGATTTTATAAAAAGTGGAAATTTTAAAATGTTTGCCGTGTGTATGGTTTTATAAATTATTTGTACCTTCTTTTGTTTTTCCAAAAAATGCATCGCCTACTAGATATCCTGAAAAAACTGAAAATTGTCATTTTCTTCAAATGTGAACATTTTCCATATTATTTATCGTATCAAAAAATTTCGAGGGAAAAAGTTGTAGATATCAAAACATTCTATAGGATAGATACGATAGATTATAAAAATATTTTTTACCTTGCACCAGTTCCGAGATATGACCCAAAGTAGTATTTTTTAAAATAGAAACCATAGTTGATTATGATATTATTAAATTGCCTAATTTTTTCCCTTTCCAACTATATAAGGTTCGGGGTATTTATCTTTCATAATTCAGGAGATATGAAGAAAAATCATATTCAACACAGATTTTAACCACATCACACTATCCATGATTGAAACTAAAGACTAGATGTGTAGTATTTTCTTCCAATCATGGATAGTGTGATGTGGGTTAAAAATCTCCACTGAGCGCGGTATGGCAAGGAGCAGGGCGCTCCTTGCCATATCGCATTTTAAAGAAAAATATATTTCACCCCTACAAACCAATGATATGCCAAAAAATGAACGAAACTGATTATGAAAGGCGAACTGCATTTTGTAGATGGTATTTCGATCAAATTGCAAATGATTTGACTTTTCCTAGTAAAATTCTTTGGAGTGATGAAAGTCGATTTACAAACAACGGCATTTACAATCGGAATAATTATCAATACTGGAATAATGAAAATCCGAAAATAGTTCGACAGTCACGTTTTCAGGAACGATTTGGATTTAACGCGTCCGTTTATTTTTAACGAAACACTTGCACATGCGTTAGATGATCTATCAATTCAAGAGGAAAGAACTATTTTCTTTCAGCAGGACGGCGCCTCGGCACATAATTCAAGAACTGTTGCTGAATATTTAGCAATAAGATATGGAAATCGGTGGATTGCAACGAACGGTCCCATACGATGGCCAGCGAGATCACCGGATTTGTCCCGACTAGACTTTTTCCTGTGAGGCCATTTAAAAAATGTGGTATACTGAATGACTTATAACAGTAATGATTTGCAACAAAGTGTCATACAGGCTTTTAACTCCATTAATGCTCGTCAATTTATGAATTGTAGAAAAAGTGTCGAAAAGCGTGTTGCTAAATGTTCAGAAGTAAACGACCGCCATATTGAACATCTTTTGTAGGAAAATTTTGGTTTATTGTCATCGTGTTTATTTTTGCCGTCTTTATTTTTGGCATGTTTATTGTTACCATGTTTATTGTTACTATGTTTATTGTTATCATGTTTACTGTTACCATGCTTATTGCTTCCATGTTCATTATTACCATATTTATTGCTTCCATGTTTCCTTTTTTTGCAATTTATTGAAGACCTAAATTTGAGCAGAACTGTTTTTTCAGAAAACCTTTTTTCTTTATATCTACTAAAGCATAAAAGATAATAAATACCAGATGTTTTGTTTTCAAAACAAAAGACTGCATCTTTTGTGTTTTGTCAAAACAAAACATAGTTCTTGATCATGGATAGTGTGATGTGGGTTAAAATCTGTGTGGAATATAATTTTTATTCATATCTCCTGAACTATGCAAGATAAATACCTCGAACCTTAGATCGTTGGAAAGGGAAAAAATCAAGTAATTTAATAATGTCAAAATCAACTATGGTTTCTATTCAAAAAAATTAAAACGTTCGGTCACAATCTCGAAACTGGTGCAAGCTAAAAAATATTTTTATTACCTATCCTACAGAATGTTTTGATATCTACAACTTTTCTCTCGAAATTTTTTAATACGATAAATAATATGGAAAATATTCACATTTGCAGAACATTACGATTTTCAATTTTTTCAGAATATCATCTAGTAGGCGATGCATTTTTTTTTGGAAAAACAAAAGAAGGTCTGAACAGCTTACGTAATCACCACCATATTGTTCCATTTAACCGAGTCTGTAGCTCTTACCGTTTTCAATATACCAATGGTGAGCATCGAATTTGGAACACCTGTAGAGTCAAATTCGTGTGAATAAGTGAGAAAATGTCTTTCGAATGTGGAATTTTCACTATGTTTGCGTTCCTTTATTCTTTGTCCAGTTTTCTTCCCGTTTCTCCTATGTATGTTGCTCTGCAACTATTGCATTCCAATATACTCCGATTTTGTTCATTTTATCCATTTTGTCTCTTCAATTTGTTACGTTATTTCCCGTCGTAGGGTTGATCTTAAAGGAAGCTGTTATGTTATATATGTGTAATAGTTTTTGCAATCTCTGTGAACGGTGTCCTTGAAAAGTAAATGATTTGTAGGTTTTTTGGGGAATCTTCTATTGTTTTTGTTATGGTTTTCTAGGCTAGTAATATTTCTTAAGTTGTATTATAAGTTTATAAGTTTATTTTGTTTATCATTCTACCAAATTTAGAGGTTTCAGAATATCAGCTTCTTCAATAGAATCGAAATTAATCGAAAACAAATCGATTGATTTAATTTTTTCTTCCAGGTATAACGCATTCGTTCAGACTTTTAATTTGAGATAGCTTAATAACATTATTTATCATTTTTATCACTAGCAGCAATATTATTTTTATTGCAGTTTAACGTATTCCTTTGGACGTTGCTTCTTTTATTTATCACATTATCTATCTACACCTATTCTATATAACTTCTAGCAAATTATTTATAGTTAAAATTTTGAGACCTGTTGGTGGATGAAGGTGATGAAATTTGACCTTTGTTCATATTAAAGCATTTGAACTCATTCAATGTCGATATCAAATTTGCTCGTATCATCATCTGATGACGATGAGTCGATTTGTTCTGTAATATAATCCTTAGTAAATAATAAAAAGGATACATTACAACGAAATCAATCTATTTGACACATCGCTACCTTTATTTTTATTACAAACAAATCGTTTAATGAACCAAATAGTTTGATTCACCAACCATTTGATGTTTTTAATATTAAGATAGGTCAGCATCTTCTTCAGTATATTGCGTTCTTTTTTAATTTTCTTATCTTTCGCTTATTTTCACCGCTTTTTTTTGTTCCAGTAAGGATTTCTTGTAATTCCAAATTGAAATTGTTTGAGAAATATCTTTATACAAGGTTAGTAGGTTTAAATTTAGGATACTTGATAAATTCAGTGCCCAATAACAACATGGAAATAAAGAAAACCTTAAATAGTTTGAAAAGGATTTGAGATCAAGTATAATCTTCAAATTATTAATAAACTTGGTAATAAGTAATAAATTAATAAACTTGATAAAAGTGCTCTTATAATAAAAGAAAATCCAGTGGTGATATTCAAGCCACTTACAACATTTCTACATTTGGAGGAGGAGGTTTTTTCCAAAACAACCAACGAATTTCCATCTCAAAACCTAGTTTTCAAATGTGAACTCACATTCATGTGAGTGCACATTTGAAAGGAGAGTTTTCGACGAAGGAAGAGTTCATCGTCCTTATAGTAATAAAATTATTAATTTATAATATTACTTGCCATTAATAGAAAAGAATCATTGCAAGAAATCATTCAGCCTCAAAAGAAGAATCATTCAACCTCAAACACCTTTTATTAATTATATTATTAATTAATATAGAATGTTTGAGTTTGATGTAATTATTCATTTTCAATATTATTTGAAAGGTGTTACAAACCTATCCAAGAAAATACTTTAGACAGAATTTCCTTTCTTTTTTATGGAAATAAAAAAGCCAGTAGGTAAAGAAGTGTTCTTTTTTGGTGGTAATCCGAATGTGCAAAACAATTCCATGTTCCAATTGAAAAATTCAACTTTCTGCATCACTAGCCCACTTTGGCAAGAATACGAACTTGTAATTATGTAATCATTCGATAGATCACAGCTAATCTATTAGCATCAGTTTTGTCGTTGTATGTTTCTTAAAGAAAGTACACGACTTTCTTTCATTCATGTAGTTTATTGGGAATTTCTTCCCAAATCATACATAAATATAATCTCATAAAATAATATATTCTATTAAAAGTCTATTTTCCATTCATATTGTTTATTAAAAGACAATTATTCAGATAACCATAAGTGATGAATTTAGCTCTGCGCAATTCTTTCTCGGATAACTGTAAATTCCGCACGTGCCAATAAGACGTGAAAAATGACCCGTACGGTATGCATTACGTTCCTCTTGCGCTTTCAGCTTTTAAAGTAAATGACAACGACGGCAACATGTCTTTGGCGAGCCAACCCGTACACTACCCACACAATGACTAAACGAGTATAATGCCCGCACGGCGCTCTTCTCTTTGACACGTTTAATCAACAGTTATTCACTGCTTATGCATGCATAACCGAGCAATGTACAATGCAATAAAGATTACACTAAGCAATTGCAGAAGAGGCACCGCCTGTGGAAAAATCAATGACCCCCATTACGTTCCATATGGTCCACAAAGAATCTGATTTTAGTTCGAAGAAGGTAATCGCATAGAACAGGTAATTTGAGATTTGCAAAAAAACACCGGGAATATTGCCGAATCAGCAGATAATACTGTCGAGTCAGCAGAAGATCTTTTTCCTTCAGTACGTTTTCGAGTTAGTTTTTACAAACAGAAGTACGAAAGGGAAAAACTTAACTTATATATAAGATACAGAGTTTTATAATGGCATTTTTTCAATTTTTCTGTGATAATAAATAAGATACTACAGATACAAGTAGAAGCAGTAATTAAAAACTGCACGAAAATCTACCTTACACATAACTGGACACATTTCACTTGTGTTCCTTGTACTGATATGAAATTATTAATCCTCCTTAAATTGAATTCGTTTCATCTAGAGGTCGCTTTCACCACCAGACACAAGTTACATCACGAGAGCCGTGGATCTGTGCCAAGGATCGGAGGCAGAAATTTCTCGTTTTACTACTTCGTATATGGTCAAGTTTCTTCGATCGAGATTCGAGACTTGGCGACGCACCTATCAGGCGTCTTTAGGATAAAAAAATTCTGCTATTGTTTGTTGTGCATTTTGATTATACAAAGTGCATGACAGAACAACAGCATGTTATGACCAAAAAGAGTCAGGATGGAGTGATTTTCCAACAAGGTGGTGCACCTACCATACTACCATATTATTCAGGTGCCAACGAAACAAAATCAAATATAATTTGGATTTGCCACCATTTTGTGTTTTGAAAGCTCTTTGAGAAGATGTAAACACCATAGCTTCAAAGAACACTTCAAGGAACAAAACCCTTTGAGTTAGTGCACTGAGCACAATGAAGTGCGGCAGGACTAGTGTATACAAAATAGAACACATTATTAGTGCGATTTGTTAAGCATTTAGCAAGTAGATCCATCGCACAACATTTGACGTAAACAATAGTAATTAAAGTTAGACTAAATAGTTTGTTAATCGTAGCAAGCTGTTATGACAATTTTAGTGCATAGATTATAAGACTACCCATCTATAAAACTATTCAATTATTGAAATCATCCGAATATAATCCTTTAACTCTGTCCATTAACTCTAATTACTGTAATATATGACTCCATTAAATTATACAATGATGTCACGCATTCTACACGTTTAAATTTTATAGCGCGTTTTTATAAAGAGGTGTGTCAACGCACCCTGTGACCTACATGTGTTCATGAATAAAGTGGAAACAGGACAGCGAAACTCGACGGTTCATAATCCCACAGCCAACTGTTAAATCAATATGCTCTATACATTGCCACCACCATGCACTCAGGTAATATATTATATAGGTAATTTATTACCTTTAGGGTGAACAGTTCCCTGCAAAGGGCTTAGTCATAGTTTGCGCAGTTACCTTATCGGCCTAACCTAATGGAAATTGATGGTCTTTCGTGCAAAATACGCCACTTCTTCGCGGCCTCTAACATTTTCAAACGTTATTTTTACCAAAAGCTTCAGCCAATGGAAAGCTTTGCAGCTATATATAGTGGGCTATAAACGGGAGATATTCAGATGCATATCTATTGCGTAACTCTTAAGTGCCCTCTTAGATATTTGTGGACACAATCTTCATTTTCCGGTTTAAAATTAAATCGTAAGGAGATTTTGGAGGCCATAGTGTTTCAACCAATAGTTGATAATGTAATAAGAAGGGGATACCAAGAGGAAACCAAGTGTTAAGAGTTTGACATATAAATAGTATAATTACGGACATTTGCATAATTTAATAAAAGTTGTGGTAAACTTTTGTTAAGTTATGCAAATATCATCAAAATGCCTTTCATCCACTTGATAAAATATAGATTAAAAAGTGTTACAAACTAGCAGTTAATTAAACTTTTTTGACCTCCAGATTGTTGTTCAATTATCCAAGCATAAATGTTCCACCGAGCAACAATGGAATTCACTTTTCGTCAAACGACAGTGGACTCGGTAGTAATTTTTTACTTAGGCAAGAATGTTCGACTAAGCTCAGTGACTAATGACTCAATGGTTAATGACGAACCTACAAAAGTGGGTTTTAAGGCTCTGGAAATCATTCAGTTTCAGGCAATTAGATACGAAGGTGTAATGAAGTCTACTACAACTAATGCTTAGTTGATAGAAATAGGAGATCATCTCCTTTGATATATTGGGCATAAAATGTTGACAAGAAGATTTATAGTTAGAAATTTGGCCTTAAATCCTAAGACCGTGATTCGTTTTTTGGCGGAGTTTCATGATTTTGGCGTCCATAGACGGGCAAGAATGACTAAAAAATCAGTAGTTCTCTTGATTTATAAGGAGTTGATACCACTAATGCGAAATGTTCACTGAAAAGAAAATTTTGAATAATTAAGAAATGAATTGCGAAGTATCTAAGTTTATGTCCTCTATCTTTATTTTTGAAGAAATAATTTATGAGTGGAACACTGATTTATGGAACAAGACTCTATTTCAAAAGTAGAAACATATTTTATTTTCCGATTTTCCCATTGGCCCGCATATGGAATTTATTTTCAGGTATTAGAGCATCTCTAGAAAATTACCAGATAAATCAAAAATATACATAGTATGTTGGTGGTATTAAAAAAAGCTATTACTAGGGATGTAATTAGTGCTTACAATACCAGAATTCTGGGATCCCGGACGAATTTTGTCTGGTATTAAAAACCGCTATTGACGTAAAAAATAACGGTATTTCGGTATTAACATGTTCGTTTAAACACCACATTTTATACCAATATTTAATACAGTAAAAATTAAATATGTCTAATAACGTAACCAATAAATGATCAATGTTATTTGTTTCGTAACCGTAAAAATAAATTGAATGAATAATTATAATTAACTTCTCACATAACAGTCCCATTTATATGTATTTTTTTCATAGCGACTGAACGGTTAGAAAGAGAGAAGAAAATTTTAAAGAGTAAATTGATTGAACTTCTTAAAGAATTTAATGAGAGAATTATTTCTGAATTCAACTTTTAGTTTTAGCGTTGGCATCGTTATTTTATCTGAACAATGAACCTTTCTAGTAAAGAAACCGTTGACAGGCTTTAATCTTAGGCGAATGCGACAGAAACGTTTTACTGGCTTATACTGACAGAATTCTTACGATATTTCAAAATGTTATCCCAGCATTTTACATTAGACCTTGATTCTTTATTATTTTACAGCTCCTGATAGTGTTTTAATCTCTTTTTTATGTCGATAATTTAATTACTCATAAGTAATAAACAATAAGTAATCAAATTTGTGTTATCAGTCTGACTCACTGTGCAATTTTCATAAATTATTAAGTATTATACACATTATTAAGTATTGGAAAAGTAAATCATATTTTGAAAAAATTAGAAATAACTTTATGAAAAAAAACATCGTTGCATTTCAAAAATCAACTCCAAAACGGAAATATTTTCATTCTTAACATTACAGAAAAAAACCTGGAAAAAATATGCTTAAACTTTATTATAAACTGATTTTGTATGCTAACTTTTAACAGGTCACATTAAAACGTTCTTGGCTTACCTTGTTTTATGCTAAACTCACCTCTAGCTCCATTACAATTAATTTTAGGAACAATAATTCAAATGAAAACACCAACATGTTGATCTTACATAAATTGTCTATTCTTACATAATCTAACATAAAATTGTTTTTTATTACATAGAGTATGTTCACTTACTATTTACACAATGCGTATTCAGTTAATTTGTTTTATTATTAAATATTGAGAAAATCGAGAATATTACGAAAACCGTTAGAAATGACATTAGTAATATTAAATAAATAAGATTTAATAATATTAATTAAATATACAGTCGAAAGAAAACCAATTTTACATCTAATTGTTGCAAAACTATTATAC
>JAWQRJ010002871.1:0-12845 GCA_033557515.1 Diorygopyx duplodentatus | reverse complement strand
GTACTAATAGTTATCAAAACGTTATAAAAAATCTATTAAAGTAGGTCCTTTTCAACAAGGAAACCGACCCAAATTAAATAATAAAGGCTTCCTTATAGGAAAAATTGATAATTATTTTAGGGCTTGCAAACGTCATTTTTAACATAAAAAATTGAATATGTCAAAAACGCTTAGATTTAGATATAAGACATCTGTCTAGAATCTTGCGCAGAATCCAAAAATGTAATAAAATACAGAGTGTTGCATTTAAAATAAGCAAGTTGGCACCTATTTCCGGTATAATCGGAGGCATCTTGAAAATATTTTAGCCGTATGCTCCCCATCGATGTTAGTATGTTGCCAAATTTTCTCCTAACTATAGTTTTTCCATAATCGATCGCAGCGGTTCCCGGTGGGACACCCAGTATATCAAAGCATTCTATAGGATAGATAATAAAAATATTTTTACCTTGCACCACTTTCGAGATGTCACCCAAAGTTGTATTCTTTTAAATTGAAACCATAGTTGATTTTATTAGATTATCAGTTGACATTATTAAATTATTTAATTTTTTATTCATACTGAAAATATTATGCAGAGCAATCGAGTGAGAAAGAAAAATATTTCTTTATTGCAGCGTTGTTATTATTGTTATGTTTCATATGTTATACTTTGTTTTTAAGACTTTTGGACTGTTTCGCAATTTGAGAATAATGTTTTCGATCATTATCGTGATGAAATGTAAATTGTTTTGTAATTTCAAATTTTTATTTATACGAAGGTTACCTACATTTTAAAAATTGTAACATCGTTTATTCACCACGTGATGTTATATAACACATCAACATCCTTATACTTAGAACAGACGCTGACATGGTTTAAACATAAAGTACCTGCTTAGAAATGCAGGAAACGAATTTCAAAGTCACAAGTTAATTTATTGTATCAATTCCTCAAATTACGTGACGGTACGGTCGTTATAAAACCTTAAAAAAGGGAAGAAATTGGATCGACCTTTAGCTTTGTCGGCTCAATTATTCGCGTGTTCAAGTAACTACACCGTAATTAACAATTAACCATATACGAACGTGAAATTTTAAAGTTGCAAACTATTAACTTCTTAAGGCTGACATAATCTATTTATAGAGAGAAAAAATATATAAATGGTCGGTATGTTTGTTCGCCAAATTCGGAAAAAAAACGACACGGCTGATAGACAAAGGTCCGTTATAATCAATCATCTGACCTTCTTTATATTTAAATCTTTAACCATTACGTTACTAATACGCAAGTTAGTATCCTTGATTCCGTATTTATGCAGCGCACACTTCTTTTTGGCGTGAGCAAATCACTGACTTGTTAGCGTGAAATCAGGAAAATTTTAAGAGCTTCTCGTAAATTGAGATAACCTTTAACGTCCAGATTTATATTGCTTATCTGCCAATAAGGAGCCAAACAGTCTGACTTCAAAAACACCGCTTAACGTTATGACGAACATCGCGTCATCTATGGAATAATTGAATGTTGCTTCGTTCAACTGTTTTGGTGCAAAGTCTACTACGACTGTCCGTTACTATATAAGTAGTGATGATTCAGTTTTTATATACGTGGCAGTTTCTACCGTTTCTACACCGATATATTTGTTTGTTACAGACGGATTAATTAATAAATTTTTATTATTCAAATAAAAGATAGAGTATTTATTGATTACTTTATAAATATTTATGTGTACAGTATTGTTTCAAGAATACCGATTAAGAGGAAATGAACGGGAAATAGGAGGAAAAATGTAGATACTAGTGAATAATTATTAATAATACTGTTGTTCGTTATACAATACTTGTTGCCAAGTGAGCATAAAAATTACGTGGTATTGACGTAATTTAATGACCGTACTTTTGCTTTACTTTATTTCGTTGAAAATATATTTAAAGTTTTGCTTAACAATTCATTTTTAAACCGTGTATAGATTACACGATAGAAATGCTCTAATATCGCGACTACAAAATTCGCTTTCGAATTAAAAATTTATTGATGAGTTTCATTCATGAATTATTCATGAAATGCAATTAAATCACACGTATGGCGGCTTTTGCAACGTCATGATAAAGGAATAATGTCTACTTTGGTAATATTGATATAGTAAGGTATAATTAATTCATTTTGAATATGCAAAACGCGCAGTGTAATTGAACTAGTAAATTAAAATTGTCATTTAGGGAACGGTTTTGCAAATATGAAAAATACAAATGTGGTTCCAATTTTTTATGATCGTTGATAGTTACAGATTTAAGATCGAATTTTTGAATGTGATTATGCAACTAAAAGATAAAAAAATAAATGTGCAAATTAATTATGTGTACTCTAAAACAGTCAATGACGAAACTCATAACAGTTATTATTTAATTAAAACCCAATCAATTTATAACCCCATAAAGGTTATAATTGATTACTACATAAATTGTTTTTGTTTTTATGTATTTATTGTTTAAATACTTTTATAACTCACGTAATTGTCGCTTATACATAGAATACAATAGAATTGACTCAGAGGATATACGTAATGTTTTAAACTAATTATTGCAATTATATATAAATAATTATATTTACCACATTTTTAAAATGCTATAACTCAAACATGCAGTGGTTTTTGCGACGTCATGACGTCAAATAATGCTTGTTTACATAAAATTAATATTTTTCGGTGTACATTTTTATGAATTTTCTTACTTACTTTGTAGAAAAAAATGACTGTGTTTATTTAAGTAATTACTATGATTACGCAATAAATGGTTAAATAAGAAATGACACAGCATATACGCAGGTAGGAATTGTCGAGTTTAAAAATTTATATTCTTACTGGCATAAAATAAGTGTAAAGCAATTTTTCCACACAATGTGAAATAACTTTGAAAGGCTGCTACTTTGGAGAAGTCATTAGCAAATGTATCTTTAGATTTTAGATTCTTTTAACTTGTTCAATAGCAATTAATAGCTATACCTTTGGATGTTCTAAGAAGAACATCCAAACAAATCTTTCGAGAGAGTGATGGCTCTTTCCACAGAAGTTGAGTGATACCAACTCATATTGTACTAAATATACATGTTATTTCCAAAAAAATCAATTTGAAATCAGAATTATTATAATAGGTTATCAAACTTCAGATCTTTGGTAAAACTTGGTCATAATGGTGTAGTACTTTTACCTTTTTCCCCGAGTATATTTTTTAGTGTTTTAATACAAAACAGTTATTCACTAATAAGATTATTTATTCTGCTCCCTTCTTTTGTTATTGTCTTACCTAGTACTAGACGCTGCACTTCTGTCACTCTCGTCGTCAGACGACAAGTCAGGATCACTTGCAGAGCACCAGCTATCCTCAGAACTTCTCTGGGAGTTGGTGTGTTGTAAACTCCTGGTGTGCACCATAGGTGGAGCCATCCTCCTATCACATGGTGTGTCTTCCCAAACTCCTGAACGAACCCTTGGCTCATCTGCAATAAAAAATCAGAACAAAAGATTAACAACAATCGAAATCCACTCCAAAACCACACACAATGAAAAAGTCACAAAATAAAAATCGATCACGTTGGTCTTCCATTGAAAAATCCCAAAAGTAATCAACGCAGCGGCATCTGTTTTTAATCGTCTCCCGATTGTTTCAAAGGTCGCGTTCAAGGTCTGTTCACACATCGTTTACTCGTAAAACTTGTTGATGTGTCCAGTTAATTACGTATCATTGCAAAACTGCAGTAGCCTTTCGCCACATTGGAGCAATGTGGAGCTCGGCACGAGAAAAATGCGAACGCCACGTGATCTGAAAACAGCTGGGGTCATCTGAGCAATACCGAGACGACAAAGAAGTGCGAAGCGGCTGCTTTGATCTCGAATCGATTTAATTAAAAACGAAACGGACGAACACAGATAATGAATATGCAATTGTAAATTTTATCTGTAAACAATGTGTGTTTGTAGTGTTGACCTTGTCGGCTAGTGATAACGAGGGTTATCACTGGAGATCAATGAGAGAGAAGACTTTTCGATTAACCGTTTCAAGGAGTCAATTGAAAATAAAATAGAAAATGGAATTGAAAATAGTTTCTTGACTTACAGTCAAAAATAACTTCTAACAAAAAATAAGGTGGTTACATAGTGTCATTATTGCACCGCAAAGGATTAATTATATGTGTAATTTATTAAAAGTGAGGGTCAGTATGACATATTAACGCTAAAGAAATAATTAAGAGTAATAATAACTACAAGGACGACTGCAAAAAAGCATCCAACCGCAAATGCCATTATGACAATTGTCATAAGATAACGAATGTATGTATGTATATATACAGGATCACAGAACGTGAAAGGTGGCGCCACCAATTCGAGTGTTGTTGGATATGAATACAACCAAAAGCTTCATCAAGTCGTTGAGATTATTATATTAACAATCGTTCGTTAGTTGAACACATCTGTTTAAAAATATTTCATAAACAGATTTTGAAATTCTTAACCATTTCTTATTAACAGAGAAGATCAATAGGACACCTATATATTCTAAATTAATTTTATATTTCAAATGTTACGCAAGTTTTATCTGTAAAATCTTTTTCCTAAAATTGCAAAGATTAATTTGAATTGAAATATTTTTTTCTAGTGGCGTAGCTTTGTTGAAAATTTCAGTAAAGTTCAAACAACTTTTCCTTCCTAACATCTGATATAACGATATCTTGCTTGATGCAGAGAAAAAGCTCGGCATATACTTAAGAGAAACTCTGAGAGTTCTGAAAACAGAAAACTGATGTTGGAGAAAGTTGCTGTCTTGTGGATAAGAAATATTTTCTTTCAAACAGTTTTTTCTTGCTTCTCAAAATTTTTGTTTCTTATTTATTATTATTAAGAATTAATTTTTATTATTTTCATATTTTTTATTGGCCTTTTTATTTATTACGTCACCATAGTTCATAAATATTATAATTAACTAACAATAAGTTACAAAGACATTTTGCGCATAGCTAATTTAGACACCAGCGATTGATTTGTGGGCCCTAAAATTGATTTAAATATCGTTTTATTTGCATATAATCTTATTTAATTAATCTTAAATTAATTAAAATTAATCTAAGAAATCAACCAGGCCTCGAATAAAATCTTAAAGCAAAAAATAATAGACTGATATGACTAATATCAAGTGATGAGTCAAGTAGTATCTAAAAATATTTTTGACATACACAGAGTGTTTGTAAAAACTATGATAATCAAATAATTTTTTTAACTAGCTTTTTTTCTCGCAAAACAAGTATTTTCAGAAAATTCGGTAGAAGCAATCAATTGTAGAAATAGCATACTTCTACAGTTCCATATTAACTTAAGTGACAAAAATAGTCAAAAGTACAGATTCAAATCTTAGTTTGCAGCTGCAGCTTTTTTTAGAAAAAAGTTTTAAATCGTTTTTCAAGTATTAATATAATATACAGGCTGTTCTTCTGAACTCGATGTACAACGTTTAACCATAGCTTCCTTAAGTCAACAAAAGTCGATTTAACTCAAAAACCCCTAAAAAGTTTGGCCCCTTTGAAATTTTCGAAAAGCATCACATTGTTGATTATAAAATTGAAACGATTTATCATACCTGCTTCACTCTTACTGCTGTAAATGGGTGATATTATAAATCATAAAATTTATTTAAGGGTAGATAACAACCTCGGATTTAATCGGGGTAAGGTCCCAAAATGAATAGTGAATAATTTGGAATTGTAAAACATTTTTACTAATCGAATCTACAGCTTAACTTATACACCCATATGAGTACTAACAAATCCTATCAGTATTTTTTTCAAATCACCGCGATCGTAGGTAATCTTAATTTATCTACTTTTATAAAAAAAATTGGTGGTGTCCAAAAAATGGAAGAAAATAACTAATTAATAGGGGGTTCACATATTCGGTTTAAAAAAAGGTCTAGTAATGCATTGAATGTCAATTTGTCTATTACAAGCATAAAAAGTGCTTCTCTATAAAACAATCTTAAAATACTTAATTGAAAACAAAGATGGTGTTACAGTTTGGAAAAACAAGCTTACAAACCAAGAAGTTAGAGATTTTTATTCATATTTCAGAAAAGGTATCTAAGAGATTATATTAAGTGTAAGAGATGTAATAAATTTTTAATTCCCTAGGTGGCAAATATGAAACAGACGCAATGTTCAAGTTAGTATGTGGGACATCGTTAAGTGAACATTTGATCGAAGTTTTTTGAAAAATATTAAAAATTAAAACTTTCAAAAACAGTCTTAAAAAGGAATATATAAGAATGCAGATCAATCATAAGATAAGGGAAATGCAAGGCTTATAATAGTTTCTAGTTTACTTAACGGAGAAATTCAGGAGATAATGATTTTCGATGAAAGAGTTCCAACCAAATCAGTGAATTATCAATTATACGCTCTAAAGGAATGCATATAACGGTTGGATGCTCTTATAAAAAAAGATAGTGAGCTTTATTACCTTTTTATATAATGTCCATTAAGGGGTGCATGGCGGATAGTGCAGCCATATAAGAAATAAGATAAACAAAAACTCCAGAAATGTTTTTGGGGAGCTATCGCTACATCAGTGCTTACTTGATGTTGCCAACGACATTTTTAAAGACCTGGTAGATGGTATTGATGAATTGACACCAGATTTCCAGAAAAATATAAAATTATTCGGAAGTATCCTTAACTTGAAGAATGCAGCACTTTAAAACCTTTCGCTACGGATTTTATAAATTTTCAAAAGGAACAAAGTTAAAAACCATAAATATTTAGCGATGTTCTTGGAGATCGATTTCTCTTTATTAATACAATAGCATTCCAAATTTTTGAGTAAAAACTTATTTCGCAATCATTTTCGCACCAAATACCAAGAAGTTTATAAAGATTTCCAACATTTTCATAAATTTCTGAACAATGAGGACTTTATGAACTCAATCAAAACCTGCATATTTTTGCACGGAGTTTTTATTGAACCTCTCAAAATTTTGAGCAGCTCTAACGAAGTAGAAATGAGCATTCACGAAGATTTGAAGAGCCTGATTGTAACTTTAATAAATTCCAGCACAAACTCAAACAATATTTTCGTAAGAATATCTGCACTTTTGAGTGCAAAATTCAGGTGCCTATTCAAGTTTAGGAATATAATAGCACTTAAAGGAGTTAATCTACCAAACTCTATGTTCAAGATCCTTGAATCATCTCTTCATTCTCGGTACATAGTCAAATCTTCAAATAGATATCCATCTTTGTGCAACAATTTGAACCTCTAGTGAGTGTTCGCGATGACCAAAAGAAACAAAAGAATGGCCCCAAATAAGTGTTTATTTAACAGATGTCTACAAATTAAGAAATCAAAGAAGGAGTGGAGGTAATCAAAAAGCATTGTGAAAAATATGAAGAGTCCTTGATCCAACAAAGCGGAGAGGCAACTCATCGTACAAACGATATTGGCATCCGACTCAGCTATTTAGATCTTTATGAGAAGGTTGGAAAGATAACTGCAAAAACAGATAGACTGAAGATAGCAAGAAAGCAAATTTCATTACTAATATAAGCTAATTAAGCTAATTAATGTATAAAAGATTCAGAATCTTCGATTCTTTTAAATGATAATCGTTTAAAAATTACAGCCGGCTAATCGGCTAAAAATATAATTATAACGTCACGTAGTGTGTCCTAATCCATATTGATGTATGCTCATCGGACATATGACGTACTTCAAAGGTAAACAGGAATGAAGGAATATGGATTCCAACGAATCGGGATAGGAAGCCTCGATAGCTCAGTTGGTAAGAGCGCTTCGGTACAGACGAAGCGGTCGTGGGTTCAAATCCCGCTCGGGGCAATCATTTTTCTCCATTTATTTCGTTTAAAAATTACAGTCTAGCGGCTAAAAATATAATTGCAAACTGATTGACCGGAACGATTGCATACTTATACTGACACTGATACACCAACAAAATAATACAAAAAACAGAATTTTCAGTTTTGTCCAATAATTAATAAAAATAAGCTATTAATAGAAATCACCAAGCTATTTTTTTTGTCCACCGGAAAGCCAAGAAGAGCTTTAGTGACAATTCTACAAAAATGTCTTTTTGTTTGTAATTTTTTGTTATTTTTTATTATTTTTTATTTCTGCATTAGAAAAACTTATTTATAATATCTTTTATTTACTTACGGATGCCAACTAAATTTACTTCAATCATTTATAGTATCTTTGATGTACGCATGTCCCATTTTCGATGGTTTTAAATGGGAAGTCGTGTTTTGGTACTCGACAGGTCAAATCTGATGCGAAAACCACATGCCGATAACTCTTACCGTTATCGAGATATCCATGAAAATTCAAATTTTCCAATTTCTTGAATTAACCTGTGTTTCATCTGCCAAAACATTCTTGAGGTACTTTTTGACGTAGAATACGATGGACATGTTTATTTTGTTGTTGCCCTTAACACAAACAGTTAAAAAGATATTATATATAACTTTCTTATTTTAAATAGAAGCCTATATATTTTTATATTTGCTCGTAACCCATATTGAAAGAGCTTTCCAAATATATATACTTTTCATACTTTATTGTCAGCCATTGATGAAAAATAAAAAGATTTTGAGACACTGAACTATTTTTTGAACTATTCAACACAATGCGTTGAAAATACCAGATATGCAGTCTTTTGTTTTGAAAACAAAACATAGTTCTTAATCATGGATAGTGTGATATGGGTTAAAATCTGTGTGGAATACGATTTTTTTCATTTCCCAAGAACCAACGAATTTCGAAGATTAAGTATACAAACTGGTGAACAGCCGGAATAACGGAAGTGCGGATTAATGTAAACGAGCAATTCTTGGATACCTAAGCGCTTTCCTGCATATTCTACGTTATTTTACATTTTTAAGTTCTCGCCGGGGTTGTTTGCATTCTCTGTTTAATCGGTTCTTTTAATTCTCTGTTTAATTTGGGTCTTTTCACAATACATTATTGAATCGCAGCATAGTTTCTTTAACCAAGAATTTATGTACCGAAAATGTTCAGCTCAATGAATATTCAGAGAGAAAATTAATGCAAACTGTGCTCATTCCTCCATTGAGGTTTCTTATAATAAAATACTAAAACAGATCAATCGTGTTTCGTTGTTGGAATATTCTAATTTTAACAGAAAAAAATTGACCAATGGGTCTCAGATATTAAACTTTTTGGTTCTTTGAGTCACCACAAAGGAAAACATTTACTTTTATGACATTTAACTGATCTCTGTTGTTGTCTACTATTTGCAATCCAAACTTGCTTACAATCCAGGGGTGGTTAGCATTATTTTGCAAAACAACCGGCCTTATCGGTATATGTGAAACATCCCATAAAAATTGTCTTTTAAGATACACTTTTTTCTTAAATCGATGAAAACAATCTCCTTGAAATCCAGGTCATGCCACAACCGTGACGATACCGTGTACACCATTACATAACGTTACTGGCCGTTTAGTGCCACGAAAGGCCAGAACTTGCTCAACTGACGTGACCACAAGAGATGATGATCTCTGCTGGTGGCTTTTGCTTTTAGCGCGCGCCATCAGACGTCGTCGAAAGCAGCGGAACGAGGAAACGGTCAATTTTTGCGCTTTTCGCTACTCGCATCTATGTGTGTGTGTGTGTGTGAGAACGGGAATAGTGACAAATTGGCCCGGCCCGACGTTTAATTGGTCCAGTTGAACGTTCGACGATTAAACGTTTGATGCATGCACCGATGGGAAGTGTACCGGGGTAAATAAACGAACGACTTCCTGTTTTGCCCCATAACACGTCAATCGCCGCGCGCGACCGCATTGTGTTTGTTCAATAAGGGCAGGAAAATACTGGGCATTACAGATGGAAGGGGGAAACTTGTGAAAGCGATTTAGTTCAAAATAGGTACGTTTTAAAAGGCAGAATGTGACAAATATGATTATTTCATCCTTCGAGCTCGGAGTTTCCTTCAGAAGGAGAAGAGCAAACGCATTTTCTAACCAGCTTTCTCATTACCAATAAGTTGACGTATAATGTTTGACCTTTGCAATAAAATTGGATCCAACTGAAATAAGCAAGCTCTTCGGGGAAGTTGACATTTAGATTTCATTTCCCACTTTATTTCAGATATTATGTATATTCACGCAAAGAAAACTCGATTGCCGATGCCCTTTCGCGAGAAGATATATCTTATGCCAAGAGAAAATATTGACTGCTAAGAAATTGCCTTTACCCAGAAATATAACTGACGATGACACGACGGTGCTTAATAGTCTTAGGTTAAAAATTGTTTCCCATGGGTGCAACAAGAAAATTATTCGAAAAATACTCGGATATGGAATTTATTGAGCGATCTAGTTACTTGTTTGGGTAGATCGTTTTATAAGATGAATTCTCCAATCTGATTCGCTAACGGCTGGGCACCTTAATGTAGTTAAGTTGTATTTAATAATAATGTGAGAAACTCATTCTTTTATAGTTCAACCACAATATTTTATGATGCATATTTGAATCTTTCAGATATTTTTCACAAAGATTTTTCATAAAAAGCATATACGAGTATTTTTCTTGACTTCCATGTAGTGATGTGGGACGAGTAAATACCCACTGGGTAGGGTATTTAAAAATGGGTATTTACCCCTGCTTTGAGTAAATACCCAAAATGAGGCTATATATAAAATGTATTAGTTTTTTAGACTTGGTACTCTTCGTGCTCCTTATTTGATTTCTATATTTACCTAGATGAATGATATTTAATACTTAATTAAACTTCCAGTGTCCTCTGTACATGGTGGGGATTTTTATTTCCACTGATTTTTGTTCTTGATGACGATGTTGTTTTTTTTCACAGGCTGGATTACTTTAAAGTAATAGTTAGATACTTTTAGTATACTACTTAGTACTTAGTTAAATAGTTGTAACCCTATACAGCTATTTTATATTTCCGAAATATCATCTATACAATATCACCCCTACAGAAGCTGTATTATTTTTATAATGGTAGATAGAGAAGTTTAAGAAGTTAGATATTTGAATTTTGAACCGAACCAAATCAGATCCAAACCCAACCCGAACTAAGAAGTAAGTCTCACCAAATTTTATCCAAAAACAACCAAATCCAATACAATTCAATCCGAACCTAATCCAATCGAGACCAAACCGAACCGAATCCAATACAATTTAATCCAAACCGAACCCAACCAAATTCAATCCAAACCGAACCAAATCCAGCTAGCGCCCTAAGGTTGCGCCACTCGGCATCTGGACGTCCTCACCAAGAAGAAAAGTCCTCGTTTGTCCTCGTTTAAAGTATTTCGTCGTGTTCGCAAGACAGATTTCTAAGAGATTTTTGACTCTTCCTTCCGTCTTCTCTCGTCTTCCACCTACTTCTTTTCTTCTTTCACATTGCACCTTCTTCTTTTATTCTTTCCTTTTACTTCTAATTCATTGCTCTTTCGTATTCTGCTCACATCTACTTTTTGATTTTTCTTTCCTCACCTTTTTTCCCGCTGTTGGGTCTTTTTCCTTCTGTCTTTATCAGTCTTCCTCGTTCCTCGTGTCTTCTTGTTCTGGCTTCGTCCATTTTCCTTCATTATCTTTCCTCTTTCCTGTTCCTGCTCATTCCTTCTTCTTCATATGAAGATATGAAGAAAAAGGATCGTTTGAAAATTGTAGGAATCAGATTCGTAGGGGAAAAGAAACGAACAAGTTGCGTTTTAGATAGAAAAGATTTTGCCCACTTTCCATCAGATATTTAGGAACGTTATTAATGTTGAAGCAAATTGAAATAATATTCAGATTACTTTAAAATTAAAACACCTATAGTGCAATCCTTATTCAGTCATGAGAAGGTATACAGTTGAATAATTTTATGCTACCATAGTACCTATTGTTGGTTTGGAATGTTAAAACATTGAAGTAATAATAAAAATATTTTATACAGTCGTACCTTTAATACATTTTATAAATACCCTAATTTCGGGTATTTACCCGGGTAAATACCCAAAACTACCCAGAGAAATAAATACCCAAGTATTTTACATCACTACTTCTTCCATGACTTTCAAAACACAGGATGATTCATGCAATGTTCAGAAAATTTCTTTAAAAGTCGTTCTCATTACAAAAAAATTAAAAGTTGTAAGTGTTATTTTTTTCTCAAATTGCCCTTAAAATGGCACTTTATGGCACCAATTTATTTTAAAAAATATATCCGCTGTGGCTCACTTACACGACTTTGTCTCTGAAGTTGCATAGCGTCTAGAACAAATGAGACAATCTGTATATATGAAAATACTTCTAGAACAGAGAAGAACTGAAACTATGCTGAAACTGAACTGAAAAAAAAATTCAAATAAAAGCTATTTGATTTTTTTTGCTAAAATGATTAGAAATATAAGAACTGTGGGCCACAGACTAACATACGGACGGATGGACAGACCAATGGCTAAAAATGGTACCATTAGTCTTAGAATGCCAGAAAGTAAAAATGGGGATTTTTTACAGGTATTATCAGAAAAAAAGTTTCAATAAAAGTGAGGACTGAAGTTGAAGGGTTTTCAGTGCGAAGAGCGACATAATTATATATTGCATTATTGTGACAGATGATCTTACACCGTTCGATAAAAAATCTTATCTGTGTTTAAATTACAATCATTGGTCAATTTGCCAATTAATGATGATGTGATAAATGATGTGATATCACTTGCATTTCTAACCGTTAGGTATATACAGCAATATTTTTCAAGCGTATTTTAGAACCAAAACTAGGCGAAAAACTTTGAATGACTAAAGGTTCAAAAATGCTTCCTAAAGGTGTTTCGG
>JAWQRJ010002870.1:0-12846 GCA_033557515.1 Diorygopyx duplodentatus | reverse complement strand
CGGAAAGAAGAGCCAAAAATCTCTTAGGAATCTTATACAGCTCTACGATTAATGCGGTCTGCTAGAGTGGACAACGAAAGAAAAGATGTGAAAGAAGGAAGCCCGAAAAGGAAGAGGGCGGAAGAAGGAGGAGACAACAAAGGAGAGAGGTGGCACTTGAAAGTGACGAAGAAAAACGAAAAGGAAAAGAAAGATTACGCAGAAAGATGTGCAAGATGATAGAGGATAGGAGGAAGAGCAAAAATGGAACAAGTACGAAATCGAAGAACCATAGTAGGCAGAAGAGCAATAATGAAGAAAAAGGAAAATAGAAGAAGGTGGTGTGGGATGGGGTGCGCCATAATTCAGGGTTTAAGGTTTAACAAATAAGTTTATTTGTCAACATCTTTATTGGCATCTGTGTTGACATATCATATTTGTCAACATCAATCTCGGGAAACGAAGAACAAGGAAGCAGGCGGGAGAAGCCAACAGAGAAATATAAAATTTCAAAGCGGCCAAAAAACGAAGAGAGAAAGATTAAGAAAGTAAAAAGACCGAAGGAGACAAGGAAAAAAGATAGAGGGAAGATCCAAAATTGCATCGCTTTTGGTGTTGTGGGAAGTCGAAGTATAGACGGGTACAGAAGCAGTGGACGAATTGAAAATGGAGAATACTTCGATGTACAGTAGAAATCTACGATGCAAGAAAAAGATAGAAGAGCGCCGAAAGAAGGATAGGGGAAGAACGGAAAAAAAAGAAAGACGAGAGAAAACGGAAGGAATGGAAAATAGACGGCATTTGAAGGGCAGTTCTCTTAGAAATTAGAGAAGGAGCTTAGAATTCGATGATTCCATGTATATGATGATGTGGGCATATATTTTGTCAACTAAAAGAATAAAAAAAAGTGAAAGAGAGCAGGAATTTGGTTTGGTTCGGATTAAATTGCATTGGATGTGGTTCGGTATGGCCTCGATTGGATTAGATTCGGATTTAATTGTATTGGATTTGGTTGTTTTTGGATAAAATTTGGTTAGGCTTACTTCTTAGTTCGGGTTGGCTTTGGATCTGATTTGGTTCGGTTCGGTTCGGATGCGTTGGGTTTCAATGTTTCATCAATCAGCTCTATACAGATTGGTTCCTCCACAAGAGTTATAGAGGAACCCATCCATATAGACCTGATGAATAAAAAATGCAAATATCTAACTTCTTAAACTTCTCTATCTAACTTTATAAAAATAATATAGCCTCTAAAGGGGTGATATTGTCTAGATAATATTTTGGAGATATAAAATAGCTGTAAGGGTTATAACTATTTAACAAAAAAGTAATCATGCACAGAGAACACTGGAAGTTTAATTAAGTATTATTATTATTATTCATCTAGGTAAATACAGAAATCAAATAAGGAACACCAGAGAAGTACCAGATCTAAAAAACGAATACATTTCATAAATACCCTCATTTTGGGTATTTACCCGAAGCAGGGGTAAATACCCATTTTTAAATACCCTACCATCTCTACTCTACCATCTGACCTACCGTGGACATCAGAATGTCCCTGGTAGCTCAGTTGGTAGAGCCGCCAAGTGATATTCATTTTATTATTATCATATTATAATCATCTTATTCTTATATCATTTATTCATGAACAAAACAAAATTAATGAATCTGGTAGTTAGCGGTATATTTAAATCTTGCGTTTATTTATTTAAAACAATACAGTGAATTTAATTTTTACTTTCATTTTAGTGTCTTACTAACTTAATATCTATTATTTACCATTTATCACAAGTACTTTCTATCATGGTCCTACTTATAGCAGTTTCTTTTTATCACTGATCAACTTATCACATGTTGATTCTTTCACTACTGAAAATTCATGTGCAATCTAAATGTAAAACTTACATTTCAAGTCATCTTGATTTTGAAATCCATAGAGCAGTGGCACTGAAAACATATTTCAAACAGACAATATTTTGCCAGAAATATTTCATTGCTTATAAAAGCAATTATAAGCAATCTACCAATTTTTGGGTTGTATTTTAATAAAAAATCTGACAGAAATAACAACAAATTTGAAGGTTCGAAGATGTCTCCAATGAACAGCGAAACGTCAACGCATAGTTTTCTCACCGACGACGTGGCGATCACCGGAAAACCAATAAGTAAAAACAAATATTGCAAAAAATTTGTTAATTGGCCATTATCTGCTGACTTATTGTCACTAGTTGGTCCATTTAAACAACTTAAGCTTGTGTTTATATTAACTTCTGTTTTAGGTTGAAAGTGTAAAAACTTATAACAATTATGATAATTTGCGTTGCATTTATAATTACATTTATGTCCAGTAATGAACACGTGTAAAAAACACACTTCATTCTCAAGTTGCGTCGATTTTGTTTATGAAGTAACAGTATATTTAGATTTCCTATAAACTTTAAGTGTGTGTGTACAGTTTAATTTGCCAGGCTTGCAATATAAATGTTAAACAACTATTGAATGTGTATTAAATTTTTATAGGTAAACTTCTTTGGTGTTTTCTTTACATTTAGCACGTAACCTTAGTGAATCGAAGGTAGAATATGATTATTAAGGAAATTGTGGATAAAATCTATTTTCCTGGAAGAGGAAATTGTTGATTGGGATTACATTCATTTTTATGTAATTTTAATTTTAGGCTTCGTTTCCTTTTTACTTTCTCTCATAATGTAAGTAATGGCATTCGGTCCAAAATTTTGGTATTGAGATTTTGATACAAGATATGTCAAAATCTCAACATCAGAATTTTGGATTTTTGCCCAAGTCGCACCGTTTAGAGAACGTCGGGAGGTTATGTGAGAGAAGGTCGTGTGAGTGAGCCACACTAGTTGATTTGCAAACTAGTCGTAAGTTCAATCAGTATACATGTTTCTCCCAAAACCTGAATAACTCGAAAATAAATCTGTTAAGAAAAATGTTTGATACAAAGGTTGTGTGGTTTAGAAGTGGAAAGAAAATTATATAATTCATTTTTGATTTGATGAAGGTTTTCAAGGTCTCTAAATGGCATTAACAACGTACACACGAGGATTTACAACGATTCCCCTATGTAAACATGTTTTTGTAAAATAAACATGTCAACTAATTACACATAACTGTTAGCTTGTTAACAGAAAGATATTATGATTTATACCCAACAGACGAGTGTCCATCGTTGTGACTAAATAGTCTGATGAGTCAAGCATGACTCGAAACATGTAGCTATCAACTTCAGAGGTTAACATCTCTGTGGAACACCTTGAAGGTGAAATGCTGAAAGCTGAAATGCAATAACTTACTTATTAGCAATAAGGAAGGTAAAGAAGCGAATATTCAATCATAAGATTCGAATTCAATTTTCTATCGACAGTAAGGTGTATCATTTTTACCCCAAAATCAATGACTGTTCCTTGAAGAAGAAACGCCTTGTCCTTAAGTTATACATTGAAAATTACACACCTTACATTCAGTAATTTGTAATGTCATATACAATTACAGGAAACTTCAAATAACCAACCTTCACATTGGAATGTGATTGTTTGAAGTAAACATATATTTTTCAAATTATATAAGTTTCTTCACGAAAATTTCGGCAAAATTTTAAAAAACTTTCTGTGTGTACTGTTTTAATAATACAGGTTAAAAATTATATGTGATCATGATATGATAATCAGTCAAGCTGTTGAAAAGATTTTTAAATTTGAACATGGTTATTAAAGTATTTAATGTGACTCATTTGCCATACCACTGAACTATGAAGGAAATCTAAGCAACTTTTGTAACAATCTTCGGTATCCCTACTACGGCAATTCTCTTTTCCACTGCCTTGAAAACAGGTTGCCGTTGTAAATTAGGCTTTAAAGTCAAAACAGTTACATAAACGCATCATATCACAATGTAAATCCAAACGATCCAAACAATCAGTATGAAAGTGTATTTCCTCTCCGCTGCAGTAGTTCTCAGTTGTATTTTCTCAGAAATTGCCTCAATTGAAATTCAAGAGACCTGTATTAATGGTAATTATTATATTTTTCTCTTTTTGTTTCCCGTCCAATTTACATATTTTACTACACAGTACAGACAAATAATTTCCATTCGTATTATAATCAAATCGGTTCAAAGTATTAAATAAAAGATGATTCAAAGAATAAGAATAAAATTCCCCGAATAATTTATAGATAAGATTTCCCAGATAATTTATGTATAATTTAGTCATATTAATATGTTAAATTTATGTGTTTTTGCAGCCGATTTGCATCCACAAAAAGTTGTCGTCTGTTTCGTAGCAATATGGGCTGTTGTTCGTTCAGGTCGAGGACAATTTGATCTAGAAACTTTCGATCCGACTTTATGTACGCACGTCATCTTCGGATATTCCCATTTAAATGGCATTGATGATCAAATAATAATGTTTGGTAAATATATAGGGTACAGAGGTTTTTTTTATAACGCAAGGTCCCTACGTAAGGATGACGATTGCAAGATATCAACTCACAGTTAACGATTTCATTAAATAGTAACCTTACGTCAAACGTCACGTGTATACAACAATGGATAAGATGTACTAATTTTAACTGTACAGGGTGAAATTATTATTATTAATAGTATGCACACGAACTTGTGCACACTACTAATAATAAGTACTGTGCAGTTCCCACGCAATTAGTATTTGCGGAAAAAATATTGAATAGGATACCTATTACTACTAAAAAGGTGAAGTAGGTACTCACATACAGTAACTAATGTAAGTTACAAAATCAAGTAACTAAAATAGTACTTTGGTGTTTAGTGCAAAGTTACATTGTATTTTAGCAGGGCTCCTCAGTTTACGAAAACAAAATTGGGCAACATTCCGTTCTTCCTAATTAAGAGCGTTGCACAATTGTTTGTAAAAATGTTCATTTGTTTCAATCTTAACTGATGCGTCTAATCACTAGGAAATAAAAACGTTTTCCAATACTTGTTAGATTTATAGATTGGAGTTATGGAGTTAGAGTAAACAGTTTAGAATTTAAATCCTTAATACCTGGTGAAACATCCGATATTGTCAGCAACTATTTAACTACCTGTCTTGAAGAAAATAATTTAAAATAAAAAATTCTAACTTTGGAGGAGCTCATAGACGTGGAGAAAATAATGTTTTTGTTAAACTGAAACGAAACCTTAACCATGATTTAATTGGAGTCGGATGCGCAGCGCATATTTTCCATAACACTATAAGATCATCAGCTGATGTTTTGCCAGTTGATATAGAAATGGTTATTTCTGAGATATACTTATACTTTAAATCTTATACTGTTAGAGTAGAAACATTGAAAAATTTTTTGCAACTTCGTAGAAACCGATTTTTTAATGATACTAGGGTATTCACAAACAAGATGGTTAGCATTACTTCCCGCCATTGAAAGGGTACTCCAAATGTTTTTACCGCTGAAGGCTTATTTTCTATCTCAAGAAAAGCGTCCTATGTTTATTTTAAAATTCTTTAAAAATCCAATGGCAGAAGCTTGGCTATATCTTATTAACACTCAGGCTTCAATATTTCATAAAGTTATAACAACAATTGAAAATCAAACTGCGTCTGTATTTGATGTAATTGCTTTAATGGAAACTCTGAAAGCTTCAATATTGAACAAGATAGAGGATAATTTTATTCCAATAAATGTTAAAAAAAACTCTAGAAAAACTTGAAGAGAATGGAGACGTGTCACAACACGAAGTTATTGAATTTCGAGAAGCTATTGCTGCATTTTAACAGACCGCTCTTACTTAGTTGCAGAAATGGACAAAAACAAGTATTTCAGGAGATGAAAACGTACAACTTGATCATATTAAATGAAATCCCTTCTTGGAGTCAAGTTGAAACAAAGTTTTTCTTAATTAATAAAATGATACCAAACCATAAATTATTGGAAATTGATATATATGAGGAATACGCTTATCTTAAACAATATATCACGGAAGAGAAAATACTGGAATGGTCAAAAAATAAAACGTGCCCAGTTCAGAGGTGGATTGAAATAACTGTATATTTTAATAAGAACCAGATTCCTTGTTCAAATGTTTTAAAATTGCCAGAGTTTTTCTTTTGTCTTCCTGGCACTAATGCTGCAACTGAGCCAGTATTTAGCATTATGAACAGTTTTTGGACTAGTGATAAGACACAGCTTAAAGTTGACACTTTGAAGGGTGTGCTAATCACCAAAATAAATTTTGATGGAAATTGCACGGACATTTATAAGAAGATCAAAGAAGAAGAGATGTTCTAAGAAATATTCATGCTTCAGATAAATATAAGGCTACTTCATCAAAATAATTTAGAAGGATTACATATTTATTATCTTGTTTAAAAATGAATACTGCGTTTTGATTTACTGTTTACTATTTTAAAAAAAATTATATATCACTATTAAAAAATAAATCTGGTCACCTTACCAAAATCAACTGTTCCCTGAAGAAGAAACGCCTTGTCCTTAAGTTCTACATTGAAAATTACACACCTTACATTCAGTAATTTGTAATGGCATATACAATTAATTACAGGAAGCTTCAAACAGCCAACCTTCACAATGGAATGTGATTGTTTGAACTGAACATATATTTTTCAGGATTATATCAATTTCTTCACGAAAATTTCGGCAAAATGTTAAAAAACTTTCTGTGTGTACTGTTTTAATAATACAGGTTAAAAATTATATGTGATCATGATATGATAATCAATCAAATTGTTGAAAAGATTTTTAAATTTGAACATGGCTATTAAAGTATTTAATGTGACTCATTTGTCATACCACTGAATTATGAAGGAACTCTAAGGAACTTTTATAACAATCTTCGGTATCCCTACTACGACAATTCTCTTTTCCACTGCCTTGAAAACAGGTTGCCGTTGTAAATAAGGCTTTAAAGTCAAAACAGTTATATAAATGCATCATATCACAATGTAAATCCAAACAATCAGTATGAAGGTGTATTTCCTCTCCGTTGCAGTAGTTCTCAGTTGCATTTTCTCAGAAACTGCCTCAATTGAAATTCAAGAGACCTCTATTAATGGTAATTATTTTATTTTTCTCTTTCTGTTTCCCGTCCTATTTACATATTTTACTATACAGTGCAGACAAGCTATTGCCATTCGTATTATAATCAAATCGGTTCAAAGTATTAAATAAAATATGATTCAAAGAATAAGTATAAAATTCCCCAAATCATTTATAGATAAGATTTCCCAGATAATTTATAGGTCATTTCCGATTAAAAATTACCTGTCACCTGTTAAATTTATGTGTTTTTTGCAGCCGATTTGCATCCACAAAAAGTTGTCGTATGTTTCGTAGCAATATGGGGTGTTGGTCGTTCAGGTCGAGGACAATATGAGCTAGAAACTCTAGATCCAACCTTATGTACGCACATCATCTTCGGATATTCCCATTTGAATGACACTGATGATCAAATAATAATGTTTGGTAAATATATAGGATATAGAGGTTTTTTTATAACGCAAGGCCCCTGCGTAAGGGCGACGATTGTAAGAAATCAACTCACAGTTAACGATTATATTAAATAGTAACCTTACGTCAAAGGTCATGTGTATATAACAAACGGTATCATGTGTATATTTTAACTATACAGGGCGAAATTATTATTATTAATAGTGTACACACAAACTTTTGCACACTATTAGAAATACTGTGCAGCTCCCACGCAATTAGTTTTTTAGTCTACAGAAAAAATATTAAATAGGAAACCTATTACTACTAAAAAGGTGAAGTACTCGCATGCAGTAACTAAAGTAAGTTACAAAATCAAGTAACTAAAACAGTACTTTAGTATTTAGTGCAAAGTTACATTGCATTTTAGTAGGACTCCTTAGTTTACGAAAACAAAATTGGGCAACATTCCGTTCTTCCTAATTAAGGAAATGTAGTTTACATTATTTTTCATCATGAATATATAGTGGCGTACAATATATAGTGGCGTACAATAAATGTGTATTTTTACGAAAATAAAAATAAAATCTCAGCGATTTAATACATTGTCAATACACTGTTTTTCAGTATGAGGTGTTTATGGCATAACGGTTTTACAATTAAAGATATGTTAAATAGGTTCGCACTCGCTATGGAAAAGTTTATTCTCTTCTGCATCCAAAAGTACCATCGATCAATTTCTTACTAATTACCGCAGCATAAAAAACTGTGTACTTGAAAAAAAAGCAATTATGTACTTGAAATTCCAGGAAGGTGGCCAATTTGAATTGTTATAAAAGAAATTACACATACTAAGTGCAGGAAATTGTTAATGCTATATGAATCGGAGTTTTCATCGGTCGAATTTTCATGTTCTCAGGTAGCAATAACGCTAATTACAACATCCTGCGAAACCAACTTTTGCATTCAACGTCCCCGTAATAGTTTTTCATGCAACATATCGTTTATTTCGCCTCTTGTTTCATTGTTTTTGTTGGCTATTAACGGTAAAATAAAATTGATGTGATAGTATATCGCAAGCTTGAAGATAGGGCTTTTAGATATGTTATAAAAATTAATAAGGATTCTTAAGAATAAACGATTATCAAGTATATTTACATCTACCGAAAAAAGCTTATGGCTAATTGTTAGCAATGCATTAACTTTAAGGCTAACTGTAAGCAATGTATTAACTTTATGGCTAATTATAAGCAATGTATTAACTTTATGGCTCATATATTTTGGATATCTTTGGAAAAAAAATTCGTTTGTGCGAAAACAAAAGTCTAACTGGATTTTCAAATAGGGGAGGACTTTCTTCAAGATATCTGCTTTTATATCAAGATTATTTGAAAACACTGAAAAATTTGGGCGAAGAGAAATGATTGTGAGTTAATGACTGTAATTTAATGATAGCATTCCTTTGTTGTAAATCTATGTCATAATTCGTAAGAAAAAATCTAACGAAGTTTTTCCATAATCTAAAACCAAAAACATCTAAAGGATCAATATAATTCCAATTTTTTCATATATTCACATTTTTTTCCTGCGATAGTGCGCCCTGAACTTCAGCTGGACAGTGTCCACTCCAGGAATCAAGTAATAGCGTACTTTGAGAACCAATATTCGGTAAATAAACATCCGTCAACCAACTTTATTCCAAATTATAACTGAAAATTGAAAGAGTAAAGTAATTTGTTTGTGAGGTTATTATATGTTATAAACAAGTTTGTAACGCAAAGATAAGCGATATTTTTCAAAAACCAGAGATTGATGAAGATGAAGAAAAACGGTGGTGAGTGTCGAACTCTGGGTATATTTTATTTTTCCGTATAGCTTATTAGGTTATTATTGTACTAAAAAGTTGTTATTGTGGCAAAGAGTGATAACGTACTTGTAAAACAATAATTTTTTTTTGTATTTGCCAGTCAGTTTATTTCATTTTACATCGCTGCAGCCAGTGTTAATTCAATATGTCAAAACATTGAACCAAAGAAGTGAAACAAACAATCATAAATGCGAGAAGATTTTTAGAAGAAAAAAATAATTGTAGAAAGAAGTGGTAAAGCTGTGGATGTTAGTACAACAACCGTTATAAGAGTGACTATAATTCAAAGTCAATTCAATTCACTTCTTCACTAAAAGTCTAAACAAAAACCCATGAAGGAGCAACACCTGTTTCTCAGCTCCTGAAAATTTTAAAACAAATCACAATTAAAAGTTCAAATACATTTTGGCCACTCTGTAACGTCTCTTTACCTCAATTCCAAGAACTCCAACCGTTTCCATCCAGTTGCTGTTTTAAAGGGCCCGAAGAAAGAAGACTACACTTTTACACCGCTTAAGATAAATTCACACATTCTTATTTTAATTAAAGTTAAATCCCTTTCTTCTTCTTTTTCGAACTAGTCCTAAATAAATTTAAAAAAATAACTAATTATTCCCAAAATTTTGTAAGCGTTGCTGCTGATTTATATCTTTTCTTTGTGTTTACATGTTTAAATTAAAATGTGGATTTAACCGTAGGGTAGGTGGGGGCAAAAGGTTCCAGTTTGAACGTTTGAATTTCCCCCGATCATTCAGAACGTCCTAGCGATCCAAAAATTGGCTTGTATCCTAGTTCAATATCTCCTCTAGCTTCAGTAAAAAAATAATCATTTTCTAAAATGTTAAGATGACACATTCTTCATTTTTCTAAAAACTTCTTTGGAACCTTAATGGATAAAAAGGCTCCACTGGCAACTTTTGCCCCACTCGACATTTCAGAAATAGCTATGCAACTGAAAATCACAAAATAACTTCCAAAAGATTTTATTTCGAAAACAAAGAAATTTAAGCATAATATTAGTGAAATTGAGTAACACTTTAGTAAAATTGAGTGTAGAAAAATATTTATAACACCTATCAAAGTATCAATCACAGTTAAGTACGTACCTAACTCTCCCTTTCTCATAAAAACAACTTCTAGTTCTAGCTATCAGTCTCACAAGTAGGAACTAACCAACAAAACAGCCTCTAGTAGGTATCAATAAACCGTTAAATCACAGAGATCATTGGAAAAAGTAATTGTATATAAATTGACCTGAAGAGCTCACGATTGTGAATATCATAGTGCGCAAGAAAATCCTCTTCTTCTGTCTCTGAGAATCTCTGAGTCCCAGAAATTATTTTGTAAAACAAAGCGTCGTATCCACGGTCAAAAACACGGAGAATCTTGGAAAGAAACAGTCTCATGGAATTTTTGGTTTTGCCTTCAACCTTTACCACGGCGAAATAATTGACCTTCAACTTTTTTGTTCGCAGACAGCCTGGGAACATTTGTTCTATTCATCAAAACGTATGAACCTCTGAGCGACTCATCCTCAACTGAATTGTCTTCTTGTTCAGGTTCATGGTCTGTTACTTCAGAAGGCAAAAAGTCTGCATCTGTGAACTTATGCCTATCAAACGGATGGATCCCCGTGCTGCGAAAACCTTGAACTGCTGCTTCAACTGTTGCAGCTTTTTCAAAAGCAATTTCCACAAGTTTTGCTTTTCACAAATTCACTTATAGTTTGCCCAGGTCTAGAAAAAAAAATCCAGCTGTCTGCAGCTGAATCGTAGTAGGCTTTGAATGGGGTATTCTTTCTTGTAATTTCTCAAAATATTAAAAATAGCGACCATCAACAATCTCAAATGAATAGTGTCAGAGATAAAAGTGGTGCAAATAAATAACCCCAATAAGAATATGACGAAAAAAAATTAAAATAATGTGAGGGGGACCTTTTGCCCCGTAAAAGGTTCCACTGGGGGGAAAAAGGTTCCACTGAGCTCCTGGTGGAAGCTATTGCCCCACGGTGTGTGGAAACTTTTACCCCATAATAGGTTACTCCAATTTCTTCCAAAAACAAAAACAGAAAAGTATACTGTTGCATCCGAGCGGAATGTGTAAACACGAACATGTGAAAAGGCGACCTTGTCGCCTCCCTTTCCCCGCAGAGTTACATGCGCGAACCATTTTTTTAAAAATATAACTCGCCCTCAAAATTAAAATAATAAACTTGACGTGATTTTAACATAGCAGCATAATGTAAAATTAAGCAAGGATTCTGTGGAACTTAATTGCATTAACGTCCAATAAAGCGTTCTTGAAGTAACAACATTGCATAAAACTACTAGACTCATAAAAATGATAAAAATGTTCAAACCCACCAAAAACTTTTTCTCTTAATCGCGTGTTACGAGTTAGCTTCAATCTAAAAAAAAATTTTTCTTATGATATTGAGAAATAAATGCTGGTTACAACAAAGTATCTTTCAATTCTTTCGATGAAATAGTTTCCGAGATATAAGCTCTCATACACAGGGATCAATTATATTTGCGGCGATAGTAAGGTTATACAATCCACAAACAGGACTATGCAAAAATACAGAAATACATGGATGGTTCTACAAAAATAGGAAAAACTTTTTGATAAACTCCATATTGGTGACAAATGAGGTCAAAATAGGTGCTTCAGGATTTTTTGGACCGTTGATTATGAATCTGAAATCAAAAACGAAAAATTCGAAATTATAGAGTGTGTTCTATCTTGAATGTGGGTACTGCAGGATTTTTGAGGTCACTGATTATAAATATGAAGTCGAAAATTAAAGATTGTAAATTTCAAATGCAATACGGTGTACCAAAACTGAAAAAAATAACATTCACATGCCCGGTGTGTATGGCAAACCAAAACTGAAATTAATTTGTATAGTTTTTTGTATCATAGATTTGTAATTAGTGACTAAAAATATGTTCGATCCACCATGTTGGATTCACTATGTTAAATCATTCAACAATAATATTGTTTTGGTACATGTTATAAATTGGAGAAAGTGCGATTGACAAAGACGCTATTAAATAATTCCTAATTTTGTAGAAGGATACACGGTGTCCCAACGAGAATTTGACTCTCTAAAACCTGGATAACCGCTTAAATAATCGCTTTCACAAAAATCCTCAAAAATCAATTTTTATATCCAAAGTTACAATATCCAATTTTTACACAAAAATTTCAAATAGCACAGGGGGTTTACTTTTTTCTGCTAAAATGTTTCTCACTTCTTAGACAACTGTAAAAACCTCAAAATCGAGATCAAGATATTGTTTCTTCAATTTTAAAAAGTAATGTGTTCCAATTTAGATATGAATTTTATACTATTCAACGAGCTAAAATTGTTAATTTATTTACTTGTCGGCATCGTCTCTCGAACGAAAGCACTAGCGTGGGTGATATTTGTAGAATTTAGAAATAAGGTTCAAGAAAACAATTGAGATAGGTCCCGACCTACAATAGAATGGTTTTAAGATATAAAAATGTGCTTTTGCTCATTATATACCTACATAGTTACGGACATAG
>JAWQRJ010002869.1:0-12846 GCA_033557515.1 Diorygopyx duplodentatus | reverse complement strand
CTGAAAGCCGTTTTCCCTGGCCACGGAATTCATACATACATATAAACATACATATAAACATACATATAAACATACAAACAAGATTTGCGCGTTTAAGAATATTAGATATGCATAAAATGAACAAATATTCCAAAGCATAATAGTATTTGGTAGACAATTAAATTTTACATCTATTCTTAGCATAAAATACATCCCATTCCATTTAATTTAAACAAGTTGTTACCCTTTAGAACTCATTATTGTTTAGATTTAATTTTTGGACACCTGTTTATTTTAGGAATTGTTTCGTCAGTCACAAGAAATGTAATCAATTAGTACACATTAGGGTGAAGTACCTTGAAGACCGAGCTCGGTCGGGAGGTAAACACACAAAAAAAATTGTTTCGCACCCCTAACAGGCCGCCTCTTAGTGTTGGTAGTGCCACTGTGTGGTAAAACGTAAAAGTAACAGATCGAGCTAGTTCCCTTCGACCAGCACACGATGGCTCCCCATATTCGCAACCTGGCTATAATAGCTATAATAAGCAAAAATTAATTTTTTTATATCTTAAAACGATTTTTTTGTAAGTCGATACCTATCGCAATCAATTTCCCACGGGTAAAACGCAAAAAATATTTTTTGTTACCATGTGCACGTGCAGGCCTTTTAACTGCCTGCTGATAGATCCCTTCAAAAGTTCTGCATCGATGTTTTAAGTGTGTTTTCCTCAATTTTATTTATTTACGATATAAAATGAATTTAGTGAAAGTCGAAACATATCTCAATCAATTCCTGACACCGGATTATTGAACTACCTCAAATTTTCACCTACCTGAAATATTGGCAACTTAAAGCCGTCTTCCTGGTCTGGGGAATACACACAAACATACATAGACACATACATAATAGTACAAGATTTGATGTCAAAAGGGATAATAAATGTTCTGTTTTTAAATTATTAACATTATTACCACATTTCCACAAAATTCCAAATATTTAAAAACTGTTATTCTGAGGTGAGGTAAACCTTAATGATTTCGCCATTATTTTGATCATGGAAAGTAAAAATTAAATAATATACAGGGCATTCCATTTAAAAAACTACAACTTTGATATGTTTCATTTTTGGAATAAGGTTCTAACTACCTGTCAAATATTTTTTCTTCTATCAAAAACTGTAGCTGTTATAACCCTTCTCGTGTCAATCATGGATAACGCTGCATATAGCTATATACACTTTGCAGCCATTCCAAAAGCTTTTATAGAGAACAATTTTATTAGAGACAACGCGATTAAAAGATCACATCCGTTTTTGAAAAGAACACAGATAAATAATCATGTAATGATATATCATAGAATGGGTAAATCTAAACACATTTCTATTTGCATGACATACAGACATCAATTTTCCACACACGATTACGCATAGTTTAATTTAAATGTTAATTTATAGAGTTATCCCATATCGGCAGATGAGAGGTTAGAGTTTAGAAGAGTGGTGTGGTCTTCTGGTGACGCCGGTCGTATGTATGTCTCTGAAATGGAGGACCGGATTAGTAGCAGGTTGAATAGTTACGCTGGTGCCGATGCGTTGCTGATTGTGCCTTCTGCAAAGCTGCAAAACAGTTATTCTGTGAATTCTAAGATGGAAGCGTACATTTTGAAATACTGAAACTGTTTATTTTCATTGTTATATGAATATATCATATCTTTGGTAGTATAGTTGTTATTTTCCAACAATATTCTGCACCAATTATCCACATTTTTACAACACAAACGTACCATTAAGGACTTGGGGGTGATATGGAAAATTTTACATTTGTTCACTTCACAAATATTTTAATGATCATTTATTAGCGACCAATTAACTTTATTCTACAACCAACATACATAATATGTACAAATGATTAAAAATATACACTAAATACGAGTCTATGTACAGAAGAGATATTCCGCGTGCCTAAATCTATGCGATTATTTGTTGCTTTGCAGTCTTTTCGGTGGAGCTTAGTTGAATTACGCTCAAAGGGACAACGTTGTCCAAAACGAATTTTTAACCAAGTCGTACGACATCTTGGGCTTCTGGGCTGTTGTGGCAACGTCGAGGATGCGAAGGGCACCTTCTGACAATACCAACGGATAGTATTCCGCACAGCCGTTACTTTCAACTGAAATTTCAGTCGTATTTTCCTTGCTGAAAAACAAAAAACAATTATATTAAAAACCTATTTAACTGCATATTTATAATCTATTATATTCAACAAAAATATTTTAGCAAAAACTGTCTGATGCTGATATCTTTATTACCTAAAATATTTTTTGTGCCTATTATTTAAATCGAAAATGGAAATAGTTCATTTACCAATTTTAAAAATTGAAAATTGTGTTGCATTTCTTAGTTGTTTCACATTTAGAGTGTGAAATAACATTATTTTACTTGTACCCAAAATACGATAGAAACGAGTATTGATATGTTAGGTATTATAATTATGAAAATAGGCATCAGTTACATAATTAGTACTTTACAAAAATTACACATTTCAAAAATATGTACATGCAGAATAATGCGTTAAAATTTTGTTCGAAAGGGAAAATTGACAAGAATTTTTATAAGCAAATAATTCTATTTGGAATAATTAAAAACTGTTCAATTCTAGTCGACAGCTCTGTGCAGCTAAATTTAAAGTCAAATAACTGTATTTCAAAGGGTTATACATATTTAACAGGCTTTTCACATCCAAAGTAGAACTAATTTTTGTGTAATAGCAAAATAGATTTTGTTCAGCTGATTGCAAACAGGATCTACTTGTAAAACCCATTTTAGATTCCTGTCTATAATGGTACCCAAAACCAGTACAGAATTACTAAAGGAAGCGGAGATACCTTCCGTCTTAGTAATTCTATCAAAAAAACTATTTTTTAATAGTGTTTTATGTTTTTATGCAAACCCTTCCTATTGCAAAAAATTATAGTCAGAGTTTTTGCTTTATTTGCAACTCAACCTCCTAAGTTTCAAACTCTTTAATGACATGCACAGTTCCCTTCGGTTCATTCGATTTGATTGTTTCTCTAATGAAGTACTCGGTATTCTTCTTAAGGAAGATATAAATATTGAAGAGGAAGAAAAATACTTTAAACTTTAGCCTTAACCCACCCCTATGGTTGAGGGTAAAGTTTAAATGATAAGAAGGCACATAAGAAGTAAGGAACGTAATAAAAACTTACATCAGTATCAAAAATTACCTCAAACTATATTGTCTAATTTTTCTCAACGCAAATTTTTTAATGACCTCACAAATCAACATGGTTGACTAAATCCCATTCGATATACAAAACTGCTAGATGATTAAGTCGCTCTTGACTAGTTGTGGTTCTTTGCCATGTTTTCAATGAATTTTCCAGTCTGCCTAACGATCCTTCAGCTGAAGTAGTACTGTACAAAACGCTTTAATGGCGACGCAGATATTGACAAATATACCTTGAAGGTTTTTTGTCGTAAATTGTGTTAAGAAGTCTAATCGGGCTTCTTTCAATCTTAAAAACCGCCTGGTAAATACCTTTAAAGTGAAATATTTCATTCAGTAAATTTAATGACTTCTGTCTTCTTCATATGTATTTAAAGGTCTTTTACCCTTGCGATAAATTGACCACTGTCCAAGTTCTGGAAATTCAAAATAGGCGAAAATAATTCACAGATGACATCTGCTGTTTCATATATCTTGCGTTTAAGTCGTTAATAATAAAATCAAATACTGGGTAAACTGCGGAAATTCTGAAATCGTGTTCTGGTTCAGTGGAAGTTTTTTAATTATTTGGAAATTGTGGTCGCACCTCAACAACTACTTGTGCCTATTATTTTGTATATAATTCGAGGGAATAATTACTTTCCCTCGAATTACGTAAGTGCTCCATCTCTTCAACTAGCAGACCTTTATAAGATCCGAAATATCTTTTGATAGCTTTGCTTGTATTCAATACTGAAAGGGTTACTCCTGTAGCCATCTCTCCAAGAATGATAATTAAGACAGCAAATACGTCAGAATAATGTTTAATAATTGGTCGCACTGCTTGAAATCGTTTACTCCATCTTGTTTCTGAACGTCTTTGAAGAGATAATGATACTTGTTTTTTCAGTATTTCCCAGCGTGCAAGATTCTGAGCAAACAAACAGTAGAAGCTTTTTATATTCCAGAAAAACGTTTTAACATTTCATTCGTTCATTCACTTCGAATGCGTTTGATTGAATTTAAAATCTGTTATAAAAAATTAAATAAAAATAAAATATTAAATAAGTATAACATCACTCTTCTTTTCAAAATACATAACATAGTACATAATATCTTTAGGAATTATAAAAGTAAAAAAGTTCCCCACCAATGAGAAAAATGGCATATACTCCATACCATGTAATGAATGTGGAAAAATACACATAGGTCAAACTGGTCGAAAACTGGGCATACGCATTCACGAACACAAAATAAGATCTATTTCTACTTTAGATAAACATAATGCCCAGACAGGTCATAAAATAGATTATCGCAATGCGAAAATTCTACATGAAACAAAAAAGGGGAAGAAGATGAATTTATTGACGCAGATGGAAATTGAGAAGCATAAATTTGACAAAATAGCTCTTCTTAATGAACAAACAAACTGTGAAGGACCACCCTTATATTCTAGTCTTCCTTTTTAATCATTTATTTGTAATTTCATCATTTATTTCAAGCCACTCTGACAACTGTTATTTCTAACATAAATTTTGAGAATTGTTTTACCACGATTGTTATTTATGATTTTTAAACTGTCACTTTTTTTATCAGCACAATCATATTCCCAATGTAAACAATTTGAAGCATAGATTTGATTGTTTGATTAATGAACAAACAAACTGTGAAAGACTACCCTTATATTCTAGCCTTCCCTTTTAATCGTTCATTTGTCATTTCATCATTTATTTCAAGCCACTCTGACATCTTTTGTTTCTAACATAAACTTTAACTTTTGAGAATTGTTTTACTACATATTATAGTTATTTATCATTTTTAAACCGTTACTTTTTTTGATGTGCATAATCATATTCCCAACGTCTGTATGGAGCATAATACAACAAATTTGTCGATTATTTCTTCTAATTCTTACTCGTCTAATTCTTGTGCAGCATCTTTGTTTTTGCCTCGTTTTTATAGCTTCCAAAATGCATTACACTTACGAAATAAACTTGGGCGTTACAAACATGGAATCTATGGACAGCCCAGTTGGATTCAGCGTGACGACCTTGATTCCCAGAGGGGCCAGTTCCGTTCTGAGCGCTTTACTGGCTCCTTCTACTCCGTACCTTGCAGCTGTATAAGCTACCAATCCCGTATCCGTTGAATTAACCGCGCCCAGACTGATTATCCTGCCAGAAGCCGTTTTCAAAAGGTTCTGGAACGTACGTGCTGTCCTCAACACCCCAACAACGTTAGTTTTTAACACCGCATCCCAGTGGCTTACGTCCTGCTGGTCAAAGCGGCCTCTGTACACTGCGCCACTCGTGTTTATCACAGCCCAGATACCTAAAAAGTTTTAGCTTATTAAAAATCTGCAATATTATCAATAATTAATGGAGGATAACCATCTTTTCCTGCTGGCAAATGGGCCCTTATTATATCGACGGCTTCGTGCAGCAGATCCTCTCTTGTGACATCAAGTGGTAGCGCGACCAACGTGCCTTGGTGTCCAGGTACGGACTCCCTGTATTTCTGCCAGGATCTGATGATCCTTGAAGACGTGCTGTCTGTTCCCCCGTCGGCATCCTTCAGGCCGGCGAAAACCCTGAATCCTCTGTTGGCTAGGTGAAGGGCAATCTAAGGAGCAAACACAAAGAGTGAAATTTAATTGTCGAAAACTAATCGATATGTACCGACTTGTAAGCCAACTGCGTTGTCGCAAGACGTCACCACGACCGGTTTACCGCCACCCGGAGATAACTCCTGCAATTCTGAACCAAAGCCCACGCGGATCTTGCAGATTAAGTACAGCAGGAGGGCGCCTGCTATGGAAAACAGGGCTACCAGCTGTATGGCCAACACCAGGGCGGTTTGTTCATCCATTAGCTGAAATCGATAGGACATCATTATTAATACAGATAATTAATACATAAATTATTAATACAGATATTTGTAATTATTAGAAGTTTTTAAGTGAGACCTCCTATTCCGAAAAAAATGACAAGGATCAAGGTTTGTAGTGTACTTTTTTTGTATGGAATTAATTCTTGATTATGGGTTTATATTGTGTACTAAATATAAATGTGTGACCGTTTTTTGGGTATGGTCAAGAATTTGCACTAAACTACGAATGCTTTGAGAGCTTAAAAAGCTCTCTAGATCTATTTACGGGGTTGATCAGTCCCCATATCCTCCTTCTCGTATTTAAATTTCTTCACAGATGATTCTCTATATCCTTCTATCCTTTGTTTTTTCCTGCCAATTGTTGATTCCGGTCCTCACAAGCTCTTCCGTCACTTCCTGCAACCATGTAGATCTTGGTCTGCCACGTCTTCTTTTGCCGCCCGGTCTCCATTCCATTGTTGAATATACTGTAGTACTCGATCCTGCTCTCCGTATGTGATCCAGCCACTTGGGTCTTTGTTGTTTTATTTTTTTCACTATATCTTCACCTATTGCCTCCAATAGTTCGGTCTTCTTCCATATACGTTATCACTTATTTTGATGGGCCCCATTATTGATCTTAATATCTCCCTCTCAATTAATCTCAGATCTTCTTCTTGTTTTTTTGTCAAGCTGGTTGTTTCGGCAGCATACATTAATATTGGTCGAATCATTGTCTTGTATATCTTTAATTTAGTGCCCATACTAAGAATTTTACTCCTTAATAATCCTCTATTTGCATAGAATGCTTTATTTGTTGCAATTATTTTTTCTTAAACTTTTATTTCTCTATCCCCATCGTTTGCTATCATTAGGTACACCTAAGTTCTTAAATTTTGAAACTTGCTCAAATGTGTATTCGCCGACTTTGATATTTTTATCCTCCGTTTGCTTGCTCAATCTCGTGATTTTTGTTTTCTCCTCATTCACCCTTAATCCCATTCTTTCCCCTTCGGCCACCAATTCCTTCATCATTTCTACCATAATTCTTTTGTTACCAGAAAACAATATCGTCAGCATATGCAACAATTTGACTGCCTCCTGTTCTTAGGGTTCCTTTATTTATCTTTCTTAAGACATGCTCCAGTGCCAGATTAAACAGTGTTGCTGACAATGCGTCGCCTTCCCTCACTCCTCTGTTGATTTCAAAGTCTGTCGTTTCTTCTTTTTGTGTTGTTATGCTCACTGTTGTTCTTTTCATTGTCATTTTCACGAATCTTCGAAGTTTGCTGGGTACTCCTAGCTCTTTTAAAGCGTTAACAAGTTTTCCTCTTTCGACAGTCAAACTTGCTTGTTTGAAATCTATGAGAAGCAGTTGTAATCTATGAAAAGCAGTTCTCCATTGGGTATTCATGGGTATTTTCCATTATTTGCTTAATTGTATGTATAGCATCTATTGTTGATTTCCCCCCTCTGGTGAACCCGCACTCGTATTGTCCAAGTACGCCGCTTATCACGTCCGCTAATCGTCTTTGTATTAGTGTGGACATTATTTTATACGCTGTGTTTAATGATGTAATCCCTCGATAATTCTCACACCTGCTGGTCTCCTTATTTGTATATAGTTACTATTTGTCCATGGTCCCATTCTCTTGGCATATTCTCTTTATCCCATATTCTTTTAATCAAAGTATAAATCACCTCCTGCAGATCCTCTCCTCCATACTTTATGAGCTCCATATTTATATTATCCCTTCCTGGTGCCCTCCCATTCCTTCCCTTATTTATTACGATATCTATTATCTTTAATCTCTGATTTCGTTGGAGCCGTCAATAGTTCTTCTCCCCCAAATTCTTCACTTTCTCTTTCTTCCATTTCGTCATCTAGTTCCAGGTCTGTTAGTAAGTCCCCAAAGTATTCTGGCCAGGCATGTTTATATTGTTCTTCATTTTCTGTTATCTTTCCGTCTTTATTTCCGATATTTCTTAATTTGCCCTTAAATGTTTTGCTTTGTTCGCTAATCTTCTTATAAAATAGTTTTAAGTTTCTGCTCCAGCTCTCTCTCTCTCTCTCCCTCAATTTCTTTTTCCTTATCGTCTATCCATTGTCTTTTAATTTTCCTTATTAGCTTCTTACTCTCCTTTCATATTTTTTCATATTCCACTCTACTTTCCTATGTGTTCATTCTTATCCATTTGAGCCTTGCTTCCGCTTTCCTTCCCAGCATGATATGACATTCCACGTTGTACCGTTCCTGTCTATTTTGTTTTCTCTCTGTTCCCACATGTTCTTCCGCTGCTTCGTTTATACATTTTCTTATTCTATTCCATTCCATTTCTATGTTATTTGCCTCATTATGATGTGTGCCTTTAATTTTTCGCCCACACTTGTAGTGTACTTGATTCTTGTGTCTGTTATGTTCAATGCTTCCAGAGCACATTTTTGCTTTATGTTCTTGTCTTTTATTGTTTTTCTTAGTTTTCGTCTTATGGTTGCCGTTACCATAAAGTGATCTGAGTCCACACAAGCTCCTCTATACGTTCTTACATCTTTTATTGACGTTTGTTTCCTTCTTGTGATCTATTTGTGAGTAATAGTTTTGGTCCGGAGCCATCCATGTTACTTTATGCAATTTTGGATGTTTATATTTAGTACTACTTATGATCATATTTGTGCTTTCCGCTACGTCACGTAACCTTTGGCCATTATCATTTGTTTCTTCATGTATTGTATGTTTTCCTGCAACATGCTTTATGTAATTTTCTTTGCCTATCCTAGCATTGAAGTCTCCTAGCACTACAACTATATCTTCTTTTGGGATCATTTCAATTTCTTCTTAACTTCTGCATCCTCAAATAAAAGAATGCTCAGCTCTGCTGTTTTCTTTCTTATGTCATATGACCGCAAGGCGTAAACGATGACACATTCTAGTCACGCCCCGATATTGTATTCATAATAGATAAATAAAAATGGAACTATGACTGTATCGTCTTTGCATACAATGAGACATTAAACTGCAGTGGCTATTAAAGCGGTTAGTGAAGCAATTCAGTCCATGCCGAACCTATTAAATTAGGCTTTACATGGGCTGTACAGCTGTAATTTTCTTCCTAACGTTTCAGTAAAATACAACAAGGAGGGAACGTTTGAAAGCCAGAGTAAAAGCTCGACGATTTCTTTTCGGTTATTGCTTATAAAGAGAAAGTACATCAGCTCAAGTTACGTGCGTTTTTAACTTTAATAATATCCGAAGTTATTCTGGCGTATTATTATTGCACTGTTACAATAATAAATACCTTTCGTTCGCCGGTCATCGAAAGTATAATTTCAAAGCGCGGAATGCAATTGAAGCAAGTGAAATAAATATTAATAATTACTGTTGAGTGAGCAACGATTACATACAACACTCGCATTAAATCATGCACGGTATTAGACTGGTATATTAGATTATAAGCATAATGAAAATTATAATTATCAAAAAATCATGTAAAACATTTCAGAATATTCTAGAACATTGTGAAACGACCCTTTAAAACGTTACGTTACACTCATTATCATCACGTGCCTCCCGGCCTAATGGTTTTCAGTTTACATTTCTAACCGCAATCTAACGGACTGAACCATTAGTGCGGTTTCGAAGAGATATGCTCGGGCAACAGTTACCAACTGAGTGCGATGTATCGAGACTTAACTGTTCTCAAATATCTCCGGTTCGGTTTCACCATTGATCGTTTTTTCTGCGTGCGCAAAACTGATACTAAGATTACATAGGTGCCAGGTGTTCCATTACAAGCAGAAGCACTTTCCTGCGGACTGCAACAAGTTTCGTTTCTGGGACATATGGTGTAATCGTCTTCTCATCGTTACAACAACAGATAGCCACGAGACTATAATCCATAGTTCTATCCTCTACGGTGCAATATGGTTCTTTACTTTCGTTCAATTTTCACACTATTGTTTATGGTGTAAGGTATTGTGCAAGGAAATGCTTTGTTTACAAGCTCACCATGGTTGTGATGAGATATTAGATTAGGGAAATAATGCTTTGTTGAATAATTTTTTGTGGATTGAGAAATTCCGATATTAAAAATATCGCTATATCAAGACGTTACATAAACCGTTCATGCCATGATTCGATTATCATGACTCAAATTGTCAGAGCGGTGGACGCTCTAGCCACAGCAGGAATAGGCGGGCAGTAATTTGCAGATGACGCTTCATTGCTTTTCCGCGATGTGACATAATGCGCTGCATAACTGCGGCTTGGCGTCGTTAAATTTTAATACACACATACAGAACGGTTCGAGTAACACTTTTGCCAACAATCGCTAATAACGTTTTGGCCTACTTGATACCAAATATCTTCTGCTCCGTTCACAAGAAGTTCAACGGTCGTTGAACTTCTTGTCATCCTTATGGAAACAGTACTCACATAAACAAATTTTTATAGCAGACATATCACTACTAATTTTATTAATAAGAAATGCATCCCATCTCACAATAGTACTTTCACGGATGACGCCAATTGCTATTGAAACGTTTATTCAGAGGCACCAGCTTGTTGTTCATCCGTGTAGAAAGCGTCAAATCTAATTCCGCAATAAGCAGATTGAAACATTATTGTTGCGATTAATTCAGCGACCGTAAAAATTAAGAATGTCCGGCGATTACCTACATGCCTTAACTGTTGCAAATGCCATTATCTACAAAACCGCAGAAAGTACTCCTTTACTCTGTACGATTTGTAGACAAACGCGGAAAAGCGCAAAACCGACATTCCATGGCTTGCTTCTTCTATGAGCTTTCTACATTTATGAGTTTAATTACCGATTTCTATTTGCTCTTAAAAAAAATTTGCTAAAAAACAAGCCAGATTTTTCAGGACTCAGTTGCTTATTCCAATTTCGGTTAGTATGGAATTGTGGTCAATAATTACGCTTTTATAAATTAAGATGAATTGCAACAGCCATTCAATTAAATTTCAACCGGAAATGTGATGAGTAAAAAAATCGTTAATAAAATGTTATAATTCCTTTCCTGTCATTTAACAGTCCAACTTAGTATGAGAAACCCATAGTTACAACACTTTTAGAAACTGTTATCTTCCGTAATAACCGATTGGTGAATTTTATGCAGCGTCCTGCTTCTCCGTGGCCAACTTGCTGTTGGCGAAACTGTATGGTCACGGTTGTGTCTTTTCCTGTGACTAATAAGTCACTTCCTTCGGTCAGTGAGCAAATATAACAAGAAACCGAGCACTCGGAGGAAATTGCTTGTGAAAATGATAAACGGTTTGTACGCAATTTCGCTAGAAATATAATTGGCTGCGATTAAGCCGAAATGTACAATTCTTCTGGAAATTGATTGACAACTTTAAAAATCTAGTACGCCTCCAATCTCGTAATTCAAACCTAATCTCAAGGCAATCTCCCGGATTCGCCTGTAACCCTATGAGCAGTAGAGAAAAAAACTATGTAATCTTCTCCCTTATATAGAAAGATCTCCCGTTTTAAATTCAACAAAAAATCCTGCCGCACTCCATTAGCAGGAGAAGCATTCGCAAATGGGATATGCAAATAGGTTTTTCAATTCATTATGCACAACGCAAACGTAGTCGAGTGGTTTGTCCACTTCCAATCCTTCCAGCTGCTGGCGAACAGGTGAAATCTACAAGAGTACAACCTGCAGGCGTGTGTTCACCTTTGGTGAAACTGATTTTCTACACCACCGCATAAGAATGTTAACCTCCTCCACCAGGCAAACGTAAACAGGCACATGTGACACACTTGTGCTAAAATAGAAATCAATGTTTCGAAGACCCAACAAAAATATGCTGTTCAGTGAAAGTCGTAGCATACAAAAAAGTTTTACTCGATTAACGTCTGGCCATTAACAGATCCTCGTCGAATGGATCTCTGCACCTTAACGAATGGAATTCTGCACCTTAAGGTCAAACCAGATTGCGCAAAGACAAGTAGTCTGAAACACCATCATCTGGAATGTTTAAGTAAACTTGAAAACCTTGGAAACTGATTGACTTGTTAAGCAGTAACCTTTCTAATAGATGTAGTCTTAGGTTAAATACTTATATAACGATGTACTAATAGGGAAAAAACCATAAACGGAATCTTATTGGTCGTAAATAACTAATAAACACAAATCTAGAAAATTAATTAAGTAATTACGTGCATATGTCGAGAAAAGACAGTTAGTGTGTCAGACTTTCTTTCTGATAATTCCCCTAAAGTATTAAAGTGTGCTGCGCAAGTAAATATTTATCACCGGCACAAAACAGAGCCACTTAAACAAACAACCAAGCAATAATTACTCCAAGGCCGTCTAGATGATTCACTGCAAGCTCACAATCACCGATGCGCATTCCTAGTCGCGATGGTCTATTGTTTGAAAATGCGTGTTTAGGTGAATGAAGCAGGCGGAGAATTTAGCCGTGACCTTGCTGTAACGGCTACATAACAATTGGATGAAGACAATACAGCTAAATCTCGGTTAATAGAACACCAAGTTGTTTTCCTGCCAACTAAATGTTATCATTGCAATCAAACCTATTTATACTACAGGTGCTTCTGAAGCGGTCGATCAAACTTTGATCAACTTTGAAAGATTGAAGCTTTTGAGATGCCCTCAAAAAAGTATTGAAAACAAATTATCCCTTTTTGCTCATGATTTTGAAAGAGAAACTTTGATTTCACTTTCCAAGTTTGCTGAAACATCACCAAGAAAATATAATATATATATATATATATATATATATA
>JAWQRJ010002868.1:0-12847 GCA_033557515.1 Diorygopyx duplodentatus | reverse complement strand
AATTAATTTTGTTTTCTTTGTATATTAGCGAAAAAACCATAAACTTTAAAATATTAAATAAGAATCGCTATAAACAAAAAGTGAAAATATATATATATATATATATATATATATATATATTGTAAATTTGTCTGTTACAGATAAGGAATCAAAAGTACGTACATTCAGGCACACATGCAAACCTAAAATAAAAAAGTTATGGGTGACATTTGCAATAGCTGTACTCTACAATATGGCTTTATGGAACAAGGAAGACTTTGAAGAAAATGTCATAAATAAATGATCAATTTCCATCAATATTTATTACATTATCCATTAATATTTATTACTAACCAAGTATTGAATTTATAACAGACATTTTGTAGATGCGCATTTTGAAAATTAGCTAAAAAAATATTTTCCCATTTAGCAATTCGTTTATATAAAAATAAATAATATAAATAGTCAATGAATTATTTTTATTACTAAACAGATTTTCTTTTGTTATTTCCAGAGAGCTCAACGGAAAATATATGTTCATGGAATATTCTGTGAAAACAGAATACATATCCTTTTTACAAAAATACAAATACATTTACTGTACAAGCGATATTACAAGTACACAGTTGTTTGAAAAGCTATAGTAATGTTAGGAACTTATTATTTTGTTGTTCTATTCTTTGCATGTTACCAAATCTAGACTTTCTTGTATTTGTTTGCATTTATCATTGTTGACGACCAACAACCTAACATATCCTATTATAATTCGGAAAGTTATATAAAATATATAAATAAATTGAAGCAACAAAAAGTCAAAACATAGCAAGTAGTAGGTTAGAAAAGCCTTTAATTTTTACGTTCCAATTAGCCAATTGGCAAGTTACTAGAATTGCCTAAAATTCTATGCTAAATATATGCTCTGCAAAAAATGCCCAAAGTTCAGTTTATGAAACGGAACGCACACTCTATACCTAAGCTGCAGAATACGGCCCTATTATTCTCTATAGCAAAAGCATCGAGACTAAAATAACTAACAAAAATAAATAACACAACCGAGTTTTCGGAATCCGATGAAGAACTTTACGAAATCAACCTGGGAAAATGGTGAGAAGTGAGTGACCAGACAAAACAGAAGGATAGTTTTATTGAGTTCCGAAAGTGAAAGTGATCTAGTCCTAGTAAAATCAAACGAATCGAAACTGTTACTGATGTAACGGTTTAGCAAGAAATACAAGGCGGGTTTAAACACAGAAGGGTACTAATTCATAATATTTGTAGGGAGGCTACGACAGAGGCTACTAAGAGAGTTTTAGTGAAATTATAGAGTCCCATAAAAATAGCGATTCTAATCTCTGAAGTATCGGACAGATTCATTGAGAATAGCCAAAACTGTTACAAACCTGGTGCAAATGTCACTACTGATGAACAGCTTAAAGGTGAAAAGAGGGGAATTTTCAGTTACGTTTGGCAAGTTTGTTGTTGTCGAACTGATAGAACCATTTACACTATGTGAAAGAACCGTTACCAGAGATACTTTTTGGGAACGTCACTAGCTGCAAAACGACAAGAAAAAGACAATTGCTAATATTTAACAAACTGTTAAACAAGCGAAAGATGATACTCTCCTCAACAAAAAGCAGACTTTTTTCACTTACAAATTATAAAAAAAGTCTGCGAAAATTGAATTTAAATCCACGAAATTATGAAACTATTTTTCATTCTTTATTTTCCTTTCATGCTTATAATAAAACGATACGAATAAAAACATTAACATTTAATCCATCACAACATTGAATATTTTATTATGGTCAAACGTAAAAATAGTAGACTTTTTAAGACCGGTTATGTGACAGGTTGTGGTAGAAAGACTATTAGTTTAAAGTCTAAATCTGAAAAATTGATGCTTAGTTATTGTATTATGTAGAATATACACACATAACATACTTCATCTTAGACTAAAAAATATCCTACAAATAGGCGTTCTTAGCAAAAAAGGCGATTTTTTACCAGGAAGCACGAATGTGATTTCTTTAATGAAAAATATCCAACAAATTTACAATATTCTACTGCTAGAAAAATTTGAAATCTCTAACTCCCAAAAGATGAATTTAGTCAGCAAGTACGAAGGTATAAATGTGTACTATTTGAATAAACTATATTAAATGATACACTTTATTGTGAACACTTACATGTGAAATAGAAAGAAAATGATGAAAACATTGTTAAGACCCAAAAGGATTATAGGAATACCTTTATCCCTAAGGTTCAGAACTTTTAAAATAAACACATTCTAGAATAGTAAATATACACCGAGAATGACAATATCTTTTAGTTACTTTATTTCCAAATGTATGTTTTTACACATTTTCAATCGTAAACGTCGATTATGTGTGTAAACGTCGATTATGTGTGTAAACGTAATATACAGGATTAGATGCGGTCCAAAATTAATATGACGTTCTGGCCATATTGCCAAATTTTAATTTATTTAAAATTATTTATGTACTGTAGTTAGTATTTATGTATTTTAGATTTTATTCGAAACAAAATTTAAAGCACTAAAAAAATAATTATTTATTATAGGCTGCTTACAAAAATAATTATTATTATTAGCAGCAGATTTATCTTATTATTAACAATTATTAATAATTAATTAATAATTATTATTAATATTATTAATAAATATTAATTTATTTTACTTCACAGTTTGTTTCAATCAGATTTGCATTAATTACATCACGCATATAAAATAAAACTTTCATACTTCTTCGGTTAATCTAAGCGTTAGAAAGGCCATCTAGCTATTAGAGAATCGTTTCTTATGGAGCATCCTTAGGTACATCAATTTTCCCTACAATTTTATTGAGATTTTTTTGCTAAAATGTGATATGTACAGATTCGGTTAAATGGAACAATTTATCTAAGCTGTTCAGACCTTCTTTTGTTTTCCAAAAAAAATGCATTGCCAAAAAAAAACATCTTCATCATATAGTGTGATGTGGGTTAAAAAAGATAAATACCTCGAACCTTATATCGTTGGAAAAAATCAAGCAATTTAATAATGTCAAAATGAGCTATGGTTTCCATTTAAAAAATACTACTTTGGGTCACATCTCGAAACTGGTGCAAGGTAAAAAAATATTTTTGTAATCTATCCTACATAATGTCTTGATATCTACAACTTTTTCCTTCGAAATATTTTGATACGATAAATAATATGGAAAATATTCATATTTAAATAAGATGACAATTTACAGTTTTTTTTTTGGAAAAACATGATGCATTTTTTTTGGAAAAACAAAAGAAAGTCTGAAGAGCTTAGATAAACTGGAAGCTCTTGCCGTTTCCAAGATACCAATGGTGAGCATCGAATTTGGGTCACCCTGTATATATATAGAATAATTGAGGAATTTCTTTGGTTTCACGATATGGAGAAAAGGAAACTTCTAATTATCTGCAATATTTTGACATTTTATTCTTGTCCTTTTCAAGCATATTTTGAAGTCAATTAAGTAATCGATCAAAAAATAAAAAGTTTATTATTATTATTATCATTTTCTCCATTTATTTCGTTTAAGTACAGCTAATTACAGTCTAACGATAACTTTAGATAACCAAGTACGAAAGAATGAACGCGATATTTACGATGTTATCGTTAGTATTCTATTGTCCGCAACTTATTCAATAATCTAAAACATCTAAAACTGGAAAACCATTGAAAGCTAGAATTAAATTCCGTTTACAACAGATCCCGTTATAAACTAGCAAAAAATACACATTCATAGCTCGCCGCTTTTTTTTTGTTGTATTTTTTGCAAATCACGCATCGCGATGTTTGATTAATGACCATCACATATATATCGATGACATCAATTTTCAATTACGGGTGGGCGTACCGGCCGAGGGCTGGCGTTTTTAAATTTCGATTTGGAAATGCGAAATTAACACTCAACTGGAGTACGCGCGGTTTTTTTTTTCGGGACAGAATCGCCCGATACGTTTTTTTTTCGATGATCGTCGATCGGTAGGGTTTTTACCGAGCGCAGTAGCATTTTGTTTCAATCCCGCTTTGAAGTTTGATTGCGGGTGGGCACCACTTCGGTTTCGCATTTTGTTTTTAATTGAACTCTAATCTTGTTTGGTCTCAAAGTGGGCAAAAAGAATGATTTTTAGGGGTAGCCGATGGAATACTCTCTTGTTAGTTGTTGAGGGAATTGGGAATGTTTTGTGGCGCATGGGCACGCCAAGCGAGTTAATTGCAAATGGCACATCGATAATCAAGTTTCACAAATTTTAAAAGTAAAAAATGCTCAGAATGAGGCAACATTTTTATAAATAGTACTTCAATTTAGTACTTTATTTAGTACTTCAATTAGTACTTATATTTTTTATAAGATTAGCTCGTTTAATAGTATAAGACATGGTGTTTTATGTATGTGGTTGTAGTATATCATTAAAGACACTCGATATTATGCGTGGACAAGGTGTGTAAGCAAAAGTGATTGCTCAGTCTTTCATTATCTTCAAATCATCCATATGCTCAATTGCGTGTAATAGATCTTGAAATAAAGAAATAACCTGGCCAACTGTCAACTTTTAATGAGTTATCTTTTAACTTCATAAGTAATAAATTATTTATGGTTGTATAGGTAGTTGTTAGCAGTGTTCATTCATCTTTGAGTTCTAATATAGAAAGGTATGTTGTACTTGTTCTAGGTAAGGTATCAATGTGGCAAAAAATGTCATTTCCAGGAAACAGTGATGGGCACATTGCCGCGAACCTCGGACGACAGAAAAGAAAATTCTTAGCAGAGCAAACTGCAACCCGAGTAAGGCGAATAAAAACAACCGTCGATCTGTTCTTGGGGAAAATATCTAATAAACGCATCTATTCGAGGACGCATTTATAACCAATCACCACCTATAATGCCCCCGTGCAGTATTCAGTAATTTCTTAATGCTCGCATACCTCGCGACCCGGGAATTTTATTACAATCTGCTCCTCCCGTTCCAAGAGATCATTGCTGCACATAGCTTCCACGAACGGCTCTGCGTCGTTTTCGCTATCGCATGCCGTGATTAGAAATTAAATTAGTTTTTACATTGAGAAAAAATGCCCACTTAATTACACCGTTTTCGTCGGGACGACACCGGAGCCATTAGTCGCGGGACAATGAATGGGGGATTCGCTAAATTTCCTAAAATCTGAAAGGAGGTCCTCGAGATTCTCACAATGCCGTTACGCTTTGAGAACGATGGGTTTTTGTTAATTTAACAGTAAATGTTATGGTTTAGGAGGTACAAGAGAAATATCTTCGATTGTTATCAAAATAGGTTGACAAAACACTTTTGAAAGATTGTGAAATTCATTTTTGAACCTCCTTACTGGGATCGCCAGATAATGTTTAAATCCCCCCTTACAATTCAATAATAATTACGATAGTAATTTCATACAACGTTAACCAAAGAATTCAACTAACGTCGACGAAACGAAACAAAAAACCATCTAAGGAAACCATGTTAATTTTTGAGTTGTTAAAAAGATTTTAATTAAGAGATTGTCATGGAGGATTACCTTTCCGCAATATCATGCTCGTTAACTAAGATTGCCTCCTTGTCAGCATTAGGAACTGCTTCCCACACACGTTCCGGGATCCGTTCCTCATACAGCCATTTTATACTGCGAATTTTCTTCCCGTATCGACTAAATGCATCGCCGTACATGCGTTTTGCGGACTGAGGTCCTGCCTGGCGATTATACATACACGTTACGTATTATCAACCTGTTACCTACCCGCCGGTCAACGGTAGAGGTCACACACTCTGAATACGAAATTTATACACCATGTCATTGGCGTAATCCCATACGAATCTGTGGGAGGCATCAACAGTATTTGCAAGAGATCAAATTGATTATGTCCTTTTCCTGCTTAGTGTAGTTACTCGATAATAAATTATCGATTAAATTCCATAAAAACGCCAAAAAACTTGATTGCAAGCTAAAATAAACTACTTATACGGTCGACTATGCTACACTTAAACTTAGGCAACCCAACCTACAGGAGTGCGATTATATTTTAATGATTATTTTTTCTCTTGAAAACGGCATGTTTTAAAGAATGCAGTGTATAGTTATTATGAAATTTAAAAATGGTTTTAAAAACCATATTACCTACCGTATGTTTGAACGTGAAATTTGAAACAGAGGCAAACAAATATGGGGACCAATGAAGAAAAAACAAAATACATGGAGATGCGAGTGGATGTGAGAGGGGACAACAGGTACATCAAACTAAAGGGAGAAGAGAAGGAATATAGTTTTGAAAATGTAAACCAAATGGAGTACTTAGGGACGACAATACTGAGGAATGGCCAGGAAGGGGCAGAAATTGATAAAAGCATTTTAAAGGGCAGTAGATCGGCCGGGTCCCTAGCAACAATACTAACAGCAGATAACATCACAAGAACAGCTAAAATTAGAGTGTTTTAGACAATCATAAGACCGGTTGTGATGTACGCATGTGAGACCTGGAGGATGACCAAGCAGGACGAGAGAAGGCTGGAAGTGTTGGAACGGAAGATACTAAGAAGGATCTATGGAGGTATCAAGACATTTGAGGGAGTATGGAGAAGACGCACAAACCAAGAAATAACAGACATGTACGGTAAATCGAAGATAACGGGAAAAATCCGAGCACAAAGAGCAAGGTGGCTGGGACATATTATCAGGATGCCAGAACATGGGCATGCAAGGAGGGTCCTATTCGAAGGAGAGGGTGGCAAGAGAAGAAGAGGACGACCAAGGAAAAAATGGTTAGAAGCAGTTAAAGCAGATGTAGCAAGAGTAACAAGCAGTGACTGGCAAGAGACAGCGAAAGATCGAAAGAAATGTAAAGAGACGGTTAAGAAGATAGAAGATGGTGACTGTTAAGATTAGTGTGCCGGCGACAGGTTTAATCAATATGATATGTAAAGAAAGGCAAGTTTTTTTTTGTAAGGCCCGTAGAGCTGATAAATATAATGTATATTTCGTATTCCCTGTCATTTAATGTTTCTTCTAGTTTGGTGTTGTTATTGGCGATTTTCGTGTTTACAGTGCGTATGACTTTAATTGTTGTTGAAATCATTAAACGTATCATACCTAAATAAAATGTCCCAATTATGTTGTCAAACTTCCGATCCTTCCGATATACTGCGTATTTTTTTATCTGCTATTTTGACACATGTCGGTATCAAATTGTCATTCTTGCAGATCAACAGGAAATTTCGTCTATTCTGTGCATTTGTAAATTTCCTGTACAGTTTGTAACTTTCATTGACGTTATCTCTTATTGTTGTTCCATAAATTTGGTATATCACTTCTAACCATGATTATGTTTTTCACTTTTTGTTTATAGTTTTGTTTATATCTCTTGTCCCACTTCTAGGTAATGCAAACGTTGCACGGATCTAGCGCAGGACAACCTTGCTGTGTCAGCATAACAATATTAAATAACAAACAATCGTAGTTTGTTTGTTTTGTGGACCAACAGTGATTCATCGCTGTTTCAACACAAAGGAACACGTTAAAGGGTTGTTACAAGAATGTTTAACCAACACAATTCGCTTAAGGCAATCGAAACGCTTTCTTAGGTCGTAGAAATGAGGCGTATTTACAATTGCAAAATAGAACACTTGCAGATCTTCTCAACGATTTCGAACATCTGCTCCATCCTGCTGATTTTGAGCACGGGTAGTGCATCTTCCTAAACTACAGCACAGCCTTGTTTTGCTTCGTACATCTATCTGGTTACCTGTTAATGGTTACCACTTATGAACGATTGATCGCCTGGTTGTCCTTGTGCCAACGATGAATGCGTCGTCCTTAACGAAAAGAAAACCCATTCTCGTTCTTCGCCGTTTGTTTTGCTCGGAACAGATGGACGCGCGTTTTGAATAGATCTCCGGCGGATATTAATACAACAAACAGTCTCAGCAACCGTGCGTGACCGGTAATTGTTCCGGCCGATACGTGCCATAAGGCTTCATTATTTGCTAAATCGCTGCTCCGACCAGTTCTCTGTTCTGCCAGAAGAGCGTTTTCAGCATATGCTGGATTTATGGCGAACGAGCTGCCGCTCGCTCACTCGTTCACTCTCTTTATTCACGTCGGCTATTAATAATGGCACTGTATTTATCGTAGCCGTGCGTACAAACAGATGACATCGTACGTATGTGTAACCAATTACTACAAGTTCGCTGTCGCCGCGTGATTGGGCGGAAAGCTTTTGCGCTCGCTTCGCAGATACAGAGGAACGGTCGATTCTGTTCTTTCTTGATTCTTCCGCTTCTTCGTCCGCTAGGTGTCAGTCGATGCGCCTGTGGAAGCAGGTAGGTGGCGTTAGCGTCGATGACAGATGTCGGAGGATTGTTTCGAGTCGTTAGCTGATAGCTGCTGAAAGGCCTGCTTAGCGAGGAACAATGCGCGCGAGCGACAAAGCGGTCTTTATGCGATGAATTAGTTGGAATTGCTAAAATGTGGAAACAATACCTGAAGATTATTGTCATTTGTATTGTGAATACTGATGGCGATGTGAATACATACCAAGTATTATATCAGATACTACAGCATTATGTATGTAATGTGTAGCATTGTTATAATGATATAACAATGCTCTATAAAAAATATTGTGGCAGGAAAGGTGTGTTTGTGTTTATGCTTGACTTCTGGAACACCCCAGTAGTAGTTTTTAGGCACCAGCATATTTACGTTCCACCAGCCCTAATACCTCTGTTACATTACATGAATGTCCTGGTGAAAACGTTCGCTTTGCTCTTTAAGAAATGAAGAGACTGAAAGCTTTGTAACAGGTCTTCGACCACACGTTGACTTCGGTGGTTTTCCAAAACGTTTTAGACAATGGATTTAAATATCAACCATGCATTTTTTTTTCATTACCTTCCATACTGTGATCAAATTCCTTGACCTTCATCAGTTCTCGGATTTGAGGGCCGTTGAAATTTCCAGACTTCAGTGTGGCATTTGGAAATTATCGAATAAGAAAACTAAAAGCACGACTTTCTTTGTTTCTTTTTTTATGTCTTTAGAGCATAAACAAAACTTTTCATAAGCTCTAATTTAATATATAATGGAGAAAGTACTTTCCCACAGACAAAAAAAACAAGGGTATAGCCGCCTTGTAAGCCAAGCAATATAACTTGAAAATACAAAACTATTTTAAAATTGCTAGTGCCAGTAACTAATAAAGTTTAGTATTAACAAAATATTTCTATTGTGAAAAGATAAAGCAAAAACTTTTAGTAAAGATTCCTTTGACGTTACATACGGATGGGTATTATTTGTTAAAGTAATATTAACTGACACATGCGATAAAGCGAAAGGGAGTGAAGCCAAAGGATCCTTATTAAAAGTTCTTGCTCTATGGGTAAGGTGAAGAATCATATATATTTAGATCTCCACATATTTTCCTGTTGTGGTCACGTCATTTCAGGGCAGTTAGTAAACGTTCTATGTTATCTTAACTTTCATTTGTCCTGAATTACCCATTGGAACAGAAGAAACTTTGTTACCATTAAAAACGAGATCTGCCTTTAAGCTTTTGCTCGACGAATCGCTAAACAACTTCCATTCGCTAGAATCATATCTTAATGACCTAATATTGTTGCAGTAAACTCTTCCTCTTGATCCTCTTGATTGTGCTTGTGGGATTGACCTGTCCTATTCTAATTTATAGTTCTTGGATGCAAGTAAACAAACATAAAGTTCTATTAAGGCAGGTTTCTGTAGCCAACGTGACAGGTTCGCCAACATCAGCACCTTCAATAAATCAGCTAACGTTATCGAATGATAAAAACCACAAGCACCCCGAAGGAGCGTACAGCAGGGAGTCCCATTTTCGATGGTTTTAAATGGGAAGTCATGTTTTGGTGCTAGATAGCTCAAATCTGATATAGGTGCCTGAAGCTGTTTTTTGAAGCTGAATTCATTGGCGAAAACCACATGTCTATTATATTTCTAACCATTATCGAGATATCCATGAAAATTCAATTTTTGCCAATTTCTTGAATTTGCTGTAACTGCATCGTTATTTATAATTTTGGGCATCTTACAAAACATTCTTAACGTACTTTTTGACGTAGAATACGATGGATATATTTATTTTTTTGTTGTCTTAACAGTTAAACAGATATTATACATAACTTTCTTATTTTAAATGGAAGCCTATATATTTTTATATTTGTTCGCAACCCTTATAGAAGGAGCTTTCCAAATATATATGCTTTTCATACTTTATTGTCAGCCATCGATGAGAAATAAAAAGATTTTGGCAAATTAAACTATTTTACACCACTGATCCAGTTAGCCTTGAAAATAGTGCAGATAGGTGGCTAAAAAAATTGACAGTTCCCAAATTAGTGTAGTTAATGTTACAGTTTCTACAACTAAGGAACAAAATGTTTAATAATGCTGAAAAATACATGTTACGGCTAACCTGGAGAGTATATATAATTGCACAAAATACGTATTTGCAGAGACATCCGAAGTGGAGGCAACCCGATAAAAAAAATTTAAACGTCTTGAATGTTATTTGGCGCATTTTGAAAACCACGTAATAGATCTTACCTGAAACAGATTAGAAAAGAATCCAAAGTAAATGTGCTGGTGACTGAACGCTCACCCAAAAATTTCCCCGCGGCGAATTTCAACGTTTTTCCGGAACCACTTCTCAAACAATTCTCAAAAAAATGCACCATTTACTCTTTGCCGAACTTTTGCGTATCTTTAACAATTAAAAGTATATATTTAACTTCTTTGTTTTTGAATTAAACGCTGTTTTATTTTCTTTAATCACATCCCATACTGAAGGAACTTTCCAAATATTTATTTTTTAATACTTTATTAATAACCGGTAATAACAAATATAAAGATTTCCGTAAATTAAAGTATTCCACTCTATGTATCGAATTAGCCTTCGAGAACAATTTACGAAAATTGCATTCTGCTTACTCTATAGTTATTTTACTATTATATAAATGCTTAAACTAGTAGCTGGTAAACTAATTAATGACTAATTAATTAATGCAACTTCCCCATTCTCTCGCGACTAGCTGTAAATAGGTAATATGTCGCATTTTTGAACATTATTAAACATTTTGTCTCTTAGTTGTAAGAACTCTGATATTAACCGCACTGATTTGTGAAGTGTCAAATTTTCGAAGCCACCTATCTGCATTGTTTCCCAAGGCTAACTGAATCAGTGGTATAAAATAGTTTAATTTCCGAAAATCTTTTTATTTCTCATCAATGGCTGACAATAAAGTATGAAAAGTATATATGTTTGAAAAGCTCTTTCAATAAGGGTTCGGAGTAAAGAAAGAAAAATATAACCTTCTATTTAAAATAAGAAAGTTATATATATAATATATTTTTAACTGTTTACACAACAAAAAAATAAATATATCCACAATTGTTATTAAATTTAGTAATACAATTTCAGGTTGTCTTTCGATAGTTATATGATTAATCATTATTTGCATTACAAAATTACGAGGTTTATTATTTATTTTAAAATAATTCTGTATTACAGTACCGTTAATCTCGTACTTACATTTATTTTTATTTACAACTTGATAAATTCCATTTAACAATATGATTCTTCTTAGTTTTCCACAAATTTCGTTTATTTCCATTTGTTTCTTTACTATTAGCACAGTTACATCAAGATACTCTATTATTTTATATGAATCGATATTTATTTCGTAAAAACTACAGTATATTACGTCACCAAGCGTTACAATTTTCAGCTCACAATTATTTTTATTACAATGATTAATTTTATGGAAACATAGAAATTCATTTTATCTCAAAATTTTACAAATATCATTTCTAAAAATGTATCTTTCATCATTTGCAGCAATAAAATGAGATGCTGGTTAAATTTGCGCATATAAATTATGGATTAGTGATAGTGATATTCACAATTATCAATTATCGTAATTTGGATAATAAACACATAAACATTTTGTTTTTGACATGCTTTCACTGTGGTTAGTGTTTCTATTAAATATACATTTCCATTAATATTTCGAAAGGAAATGAATGTTTATCTTCAAAATGAACTTGTTCTATTTCGTTAATTAATTGTTCTGGTGACATCAGTAGTGAATGTAAAATATTTCGTTTTTCCAAATCGATTATTTGAATTATATCACTTCATCTATTATTAAATTAATGTAAATATAGTATTTGCGTTTTAATTGCATCTTCTCTTGAAGTTAAATAGTATTTTTCATTTAATTCATTTACTGCATTAGTTATTCGTAAGATATTAACATTTATTTTATCGTTTGTTGATATTTAATCATGCTATCATGATTATCGATAGTATAATTTTGTACTTTTGCTTAATTGTGTAAATTACATGTAACAAAAGTAATTGCGCTTCTCAATACATTTATTAATCCTCTTTCTTTTCTGAGTTGTAAATTAGAGATCAAGACGATCGAAAACCTAAACGATGTACTTCCAATCACAAAAGGATTAAATTACAACAGCAAGTTAAATTTTGAGCTAATAACTCACATAGATATAAGTTTTATATCACAACTATATTATAAACATAAGCACACTTATATGCTCTTTATTAATGATACAAATATTGAAGAATAAACCTGTTAATGGAATCAAATGATGAAATAAATTATAAAATAAACGCTTTGAGTTAGGAAATTTGACAGAAGGAGTTTTGTTGCAGAAGCGAAGTAAAGGACTGTACTCCGCACAGTACATCGAATAGCCCGTAAAGGTTTTTCAGAACTTCTTCCCTTTTTATTTGTTGCACATTATTATATCCCGACATTTTTTAGC
>JAWQRJ010002867.1:0-12847 GCA_033557515.1 Diorygopyx duplodentatus | reverse complement strand
ATTGACACCGGTATAAATATAAAAAAAATGCTCATTCTAAAGTAAAAGATAGTATATTTACATATTGACTATTAATTACACTAACAAGCAATTTTAAATATTACAGGACTATAAGATTTGATTTAGACTTCAATCAAAAAAGAATCCAAGAATGCAACGATATAGAAAATTTTCCATTTAAAAAACTAAAACTTCAGTTTTTTTTAAACGGAACAGACTATATATTATCACATTTTTTAAATTTCTTGTCGAATTTATGGCCAATATTATTAAACGTATATTGGGCCAAAGTAGCACCGTTTAAAAAAGGTCAGGGGGATTAGGTGAGAAAAAGTAGTGTGAGTGTTTCACACCAAATATTTTATCTTTAAATGTCCAATAACTCTTAAAGATTGCGACTTTAGCCAAATGTATATTGAATAAAATAGATCACAAATTTCATAAGGAACCCAAAAATGTAATAATATACAGGGGGTTCCATTAAAAAAACTCAAGTCGCATAGCGTCTAGAAGAAATGGGACAGCCTGTATATATAAAAATAACATTATGCTATAGAGGGGACTAAGTACTGTAACTTTTATTAGAATTTTTTTTGCTAAAATAAACTTTAAGAGGGCCAGGATTCGCATTGCCGTATCGCTATGCTAAGCTAATGTCATTTTTTGTAAAAAATGCTCAATAACTCCTAAACAGTGCGACTCTGGCCAAATGTATATTTAATAAAATAGATCACACGTTCCATAAGGAACTCAAAAATAATAGTAATTTATTAGTAATAATATACAAGGTGTTCCCATTCAAAATCTGAAGTTGCATAGCGCCTTGAAGAAATGGGACACCCTGTATATATGAAAATACATGGAGAAGAGAGAAAGACTGAAACCGTGCAACTTTTATTTGAAACTTTTTACCTAAAATGATTAGAAGTGGTAGAAGTGGAGGACACAAACTATATCTGACGGACAGACGGACGGACAGACCAATGGTCAAAAATGGTACCATTAGACTTAGAATACCATAATTCGTGAAAATATGCCAAAATGTCACCATCGAAATTTTGGACCGAATGCATTACTTTCTCTTTATACCTTCGGGTAAGAGAAAGTAAAAATTATTGTAGCCAATTGAAAACGTTGGACTTTCAGCTTTCTTTCAGTATATAAATCATAATTCTACACAAACCCGTATATGAGTTACAACAAAAACTGTAGTTACAACAAAAACTGTAACACCCTACATTGTGTTAACCCAAAAATAATTCTTTAACGCATTTGTTTTGTTTTTTTCTTAAAAACTCAATATATTTTTCAAAAATTATTGTGCCATTTCAAAACGTTGGAATTTCGGCTTTCTTTCAGTATCTAAATCATAGCTCTACACAAACCCGTTTATGAGTTACAACAAAAACTGTAACACTTTACATTATTTTAACCCAAAAATAATTCTTTAACGCATTTCTTTTTTTTTTAAATTCAATATATTTTTCAAAAATTATTGTAGCCAATTGAAAACATTGGACTTTCATTATGAAACGGGCTACTGAACGAAACAAAAGAATTTGCAATTTACCCGGTTGCGATTAATCTAATTTGGTGTTGAATTAAATAAAAAATTCAAGAAAATCACACACTCTCAATTCTAATAATTCGAAAATCGCTATAAACTTTAAGGCATTTTGCACAATTTGTGGGAGAACGATGCGGTAGGTACCTTCCCCTTAGTTATAAATTAATTTTTGGCAGAAGGGCTTTCGCTGTTGGCGTCGTCTGGGGAATTCGATATTATGTATTTTCAATTTTCAAACTTCATGTACCAAGTGTTAGACGACAGATTAGTATTTGTGGTTTCCATTTTTTGTCATGGGTCCAATGGGAATTAATGAAAAAACTTCCTTGGAATATATCGAAATTCGAAAAACCTCTTATGAAGAAACAAAAATGCATCAATACAAAATCTATCAATACTTGACGTTGTTCCTATATCTCAATTTTTAATTGTAAGAAAATTACGCCGAATAACCTTTTATCTAGAAACAGCGTATTATTAACTTTACGACTAGGAATCTATGCATATCTCCATAACATCGATGTTTATTTACGCTTTAAAATGTGGCCTACAAGTGTTATTATTATAACAAACACTGCGTGTGTCTACGAATATCTGCATTGACCTCTACACATTGACGTCATTCGGGGAAGCCCCCGTTTCATCCTATTTTACATTCACACAACAGACGTTTCACTCGTTTCAGTGGTTCTACCTCACGTCTAGAATGAACAGGTCCTTATTGCAGTTAACTTTCTTACTCTGTGCAGTCAACCTCGCTCTACCGATGGAAGAAGAACTCGCCTTGCCAACGTGGCAAACAAAACGTGACAAAATAATTGAGAGTGAGCGTTTAAGAGCGGTCGGAGGTGACATTATTTTCAATTCAAAGGAGAAAATCGTAAATAAGTATTTGTTGGAAGTGAAAGAAAAAGAAATAAGCAACGAGGATTGTGCGGCGTTTAAACAATTTATTAACGTCAGCGAAGAAATAGAAAATAGCGAAGTGTATAGGTTTATTAAGCGACTACCCAAAGGCGCTTCACTGCACAGTCACTTATTTGCTGCTGCGTCGTTTAAGTATGTGTCCGAAAACTTGCTGAAGAGGGACAATTTGGTTTTGTGTGAAGAAACAGGTGGGAGGATGAAATTGAAGTTTATGTTAATAAAAAAAGGTAGTAATAATACGAATAATAATAACAACACAGATGAGGGGAATTGTAAAAGTGTTACACAAGAAACTTTGAAATGGTTAAACGATAATTTAGTGATTAACACTGAAGATGTTACTAAGGATATAACTGAAACGTGGCAAAAGTTTAAGAAAATATTCACTCTTACGTATGATTTATTTTCTTATCGCCCAGTGTTCGAAGATTACGTATACCAAGTTTTATTGGAACATTTCAACGACAAGGTGATGTATTTAGAGTTAAAAGCACCTTTTGTTTATTTATATGAACTGGACGGTACCGCTTACGATGAAAAGTTTTTCGTTGAAACTCTACACAAAATCAACAGCAAATTCAAAAGGGACCATCCAACATTTTTAGGATTTAAATACATCTGCGCTCTCTACAGGAAATTAGATCAAACCACCCTAAATCTCCATATAACCACTCTTAAACAATTGACGATTAAATACCCTAATTTCATAACAGGTTTTGATCTAGTCGGCTTCGAAGATGATGCATCCTTAAAAGACAACATCCAAATTCTTCAAACCCTGCAAAAACAAAACAGTGGGCTAAATTTTTATTTCCATGCAGGAGAAACGAAAAACTATGGGGATTCCACAGACGAAAACTTAATAGATGCAATCCTACTAGGAAGCAAAAGAATTGGACACGCCTTTTCTCTTTCCAAACACCCCGAACTACAAAAATTAATCAAACAAAATAATATAGCCCTAGAAGTCTGTCCTATATCAAACCAAGTTTTAAAACTAGTGTACGATCTCAGGAACCACCCTGCTTCTACTTACATAGCTGCAGGATTACCAATTGTCATTTGCAATGACGATCCTGGGAATTGGAATGCTGTTGGTTTATCTCACGATTGGTATGTTGCATTTATGGCGATGACACATCGAAAGGCCAGTCTGGATTTTTTGAAGAAAACAGCGAGGAATTCGATAGAATACAGTGGTATGAACGAGGAAGAAAAGACGAGTGCCTTGATGGTTTGGGAAACACAATGGGGAAGGTTTATAGATGAGATGGTGGAGTTATCCGAGAAATAAAGTTTGTTGATTCTTTGGATGTTGTTTGTTTTTTTATTTTACAATTTGTTGTACCTAAAGTGAAAAGTGATGATCAAGTTGTAATGGTCGTTTAAATTAAAGAAAAGGAAAACGTATAATATCTGGGATTATCTAAAGTTGGAACACTTTAAATTCTAGATATTCCCACGGGAAGCAAGTAATTTTATTTATTTTGAAGGCACGTACTATCAGCTTTCAAAAATTCACAGTCTGGGGTAGTGCAGGTGAGAAGAATATACTTAAGGCATTCTAATTTTAATAAAGGCTCCACAAGTGCGAAAAATAAATCCGAGTATTTTGGCAGCAGCAGGAACAATCAGTTGAATGTGCTCGATAAAAGTAAACCTCTGGTCGAAGACAACGCCCAAATTCTTAATTGGGTCTTTATTTTAGGCTCAGTGCTAGGGGATAGTGTGGTTTATTATTAAGAGTGCTATGCAAAATATAACTTCTGACAATATACAGAGTTTACATTACTTTTTGTACTAATAAAACCAAATAGAAATGTATTAGTTAGCACTGACATGTTTAGATCTTGTGATCATTCGGTAATAAAGAATAAAGTTATTTTATACGTTTATTATTAATTGTACTGTTTATTTCATAAAATTACTTTTGTAATTGGAAATACAAAATTCTTCTTTTCTACTATAATCTTCAGATTTTTGGATTGTGGTACAAAACAAAAATATTTCAACTAATTACTCAATAAAGTGTTACTTTATATTTATTTTATTTCTCATTCCCTTTTATAATGCGTAGTTATATACGCTTTTGCAAAATATTTTTTTAATTTTCAAATTATTGCACTAGGCAACTTAATATACACCGATTGCAAAGTTTTTTTTCCACCATTTGTGGAAATATTAATTTTTATTAATCATTACATATCATTTATTTACTGTTTGAAATTACCTATAATACATAAAACTTATTTTTCGATCATGTCAAAATGTATTTAATAAAGTACTTCATAATTTTTAATTAACGGTTGGTCACTGTCACCCGCCAAATTTGAATAAACGCCACATTAAAGCAATTTTCTTTATTATTCTTGTCACATCACCGATTTCATCCTAAACACGTTGCTCTATCGCACATTTATTTTACCAAAAAACCTTTCTATCTCTTAATTCTAACTCAATTTCGTTTTAATCACCGAATCAATGTTTGGCGGTTTGACGTTTTAATTTTCGAGGTTATATTAGCATCCTTCCATCACATAAGCGAGTAATTCACAAAACTACACGAGAACGTAGTTATTTATACGTTTGACGGTATGGAAGGTACTTTTTCGTTATCGAGAGTTCCTGCGGCCAGCAGATAATGTCCAATACCAAACTTTTTAACACATTTTAAAACGAGAACCCAGCGAAAATGTCCACTAAGGTTACCATGAGGCCAACGAACAAGAACACCATGTTAAAAGTGGTGATTTTGGGAGACGGTGGTGTGGGGAAGAGCTGCCTGATGAACCGGTTCGTTTCGAATCACTTCGACGAGCATTCGTTCCACACAATAGGCGTCGAATTCCTGAATAAAGACATAGAAATCGAGGGTGAAACGTACACTTTACAGGTACGTTTCTTTTTGTGGTTTAACGGTGCGTTGAGGGCCGGTTTTCGCAGATTTGGGATACGGCAGGTCAGGAACGGTTCAAGACGTTGCGCACCCCTTTTTATCGCGGCAGCGACATTTGTCTGTTGACGTACGCTGTGGACGATAAGATTAGTTTTCGGAATTTGTCGATGTGGAAGAACGAGTTTTTGTATTATGCGGACGTTAAGGAGAGTATGCACTTTCCGTTTATTGTCGTGGGAAACAAGGTAAATAATATATAAATAGTAATTTTCTAATTTTTCCTAATATTAGATATATAAATAGTATTTTAGTAATAAAATACTAAAAAAAATAAATAATGATTTTCATTAAGTGTATTAGGAGGGTTTAAACGTTTAAGGTTTTATATGATGGTAGAATGGTTTTTAATGAGATTTTACAAAATAAAAATTTTCGTTACGTTCTGCAGACGGTTTTAAATGAATTTAATTCTTTTCTGTTAACCCTTTTAAACATGACAGCTGTTGAAGTGTACCGAACAGCACAAACGGTGGCGGGAAGCGCTTACGGATAAATATGCTTCCCGTCCCGAAATTATAAGACATACTTACAAATTTGTATGCTTCTCGTTAAGAAATTTTTTTATTTTGCATCCAAATTTCGCCTAAAGCAAACTGTTCTTTGTAACTTCAACTGTCAATAATTAAATTTAATTTCCCCCATTTGTTGTCCGCAAAATAATAATCTAAATGACTTTCCGCCAAAGATGAACTAAAGTCTTTTAATAAATTATTATATCTAGTTGGACAATCCAAAATTGGTATTTTAATATTAACATCTTTAAATTTTTGGTTTTTAGCATTATTACACAGTTCCGATTCGAAACCCTAATTTTTTCCCTGTTATTTCCACCTAATTTTTTATAAAATTTGTAGCAATTCAACGTTATCATATGAAGAAAATGATGAAATATTTTCGTGTAATATTTTTTCAACCTATTTCTTGCAGAAGCATAGTAATGTAAATTGCTGTCAGCTATCTTTACTCCTCCCATATTCGAATTATAATCTAAAGCAACTACTAGTTGTTCAACTAAGCCTCCTTCTCTGATTGGTACAGGTCTTTTATTGTCATCACGCAAGCTGCTACCAAATAATACTTTTGTTGTACCACTTTAAAACCATTTCTTTCCGCCTGTACACACTCATGTATAATTAATTAACTCTAATTAGAATTAAATAATTCTAATGCAATTTGTGTAGAGATTGGTTCATTAGAATAGGATAAATCTCCATATATTGTACTTGCACCAGCATACAAAAAGAAATTGTAAACATGCGCTTTCACAAAGACCGAACATTTTGATCCCAAACCTTCTATGTTTAGAAGGTATGTATTGTTTGTTTTGGCTTTCTGATGATCACTGCATCGGTGAAGAAACTCTCCATTCATATTTCATCGTTCATTACAGACTAAGATTCATCAGAATTAACTAATACGGTTCGCTATGTTGGTTCGGTTTATAGAGAGTGTTTCTCAAGTGTGAAAGTTTGAATTTGAATGTGGAAGGAAGGGAACTAAAAGGTAAAAATATTTTCAATAAGATGGCAGTTCCGGTTATCTGAGCCTCGATTTTCCGAGGATCCGTATTAACCGAGGTACAAATCCGAGCCTTGATTATCCGAGGATCCGTGTTAACCAAGGTACAAAAAATAAATTTTTTTAGTAGCTTTGCTTTTCTAACACGTATATAAGGGTTCGAATACTGCACAAACAACGAAATGCGTATACATATGCGAAATATGTACCTGACACATCGCTATCGCTGGATTTTCTTCGTCTTGAGTCTCTATATTGTGCATAAAGTTCAATGCATTTTTCAACCGCACGACGCGTTTACATCTTTTGAAATCCATAGTTTTTGTTCTGTTTTTTTTTCTTTTGAGTTCCGAGTATGAGTGGTAAACGGAAGAGAGTCGAGGTATCTTTGGAAATGAAATTAAATGCTATTCAACGGTTTGATAATGGGGAAACAGTCAGGAAGGTGACGACAGATTTAGGAGTTGGTGAAGTAACTGTGGGGGATTCGAGACGGAAAAGAGAAGAACTCGAAAAGTGGTCATCCCAGAGTGTGTGTAGTAGTACTGGTGATAGTGGCAAGCTTCGTAAAACACTAAAAACGAGTGAATTTGAAAAAACGTCCGAGGCATTGTTTCTTTGGTTTTCCCAATTGCGGTCAATGGGAAGCCCAATTAGTGGACCCATGCTCCAAGTGAAAGCAATTGAGTTTCACAAACGATTTAAAGATGGGGAAGAAGAGTTCACTGCCAGTTCAGGATAGTTAGACCGGTGGAAAAAAAGGTATGGAATAAGACAATTTAATATCAGTGGAGAGAAGCTGGTCTGCTAATGTCGAGGATATGACGCAGTTCAAAGAAAACTGAAAAGCTTATTTTAAAATTAGGCCTTACTTCTGGACAAATTTTCAATTGTGATGAAACGGGTTTAAATTTTAGAATGTTGCCTACCAAAACACTGGCATCCCGAGAGGGAAAGCCCGCTACCGGTTATAAGAAAAGCAAAGACAGTGTGACGGTGTTGGGATGCATAAATGCTTCTGGTGACCTTAGACTGAAACCTTTAATTATCGGAAAATCCAAGAAACCTCGAACTTTTTTCAAAAAAAATTTCAATGTGGCTGGTTTACCAGTGTTATATAGAAACCAAAAGAGTGCCTGGATGGACTCAACCACTTTTAAAGAGTGTTTTTTTCAGGAGTTTATTCCTAACGTAGAGGCTTTGCTTGAGAAGAAAAAACTGCTCCGAAGAGCCTTACTTGTTCCCGACAATGCTCCGACCCATCCAAATGCTGAAGAATTAGAAAGTGGCGAAATTAGAGCAGTTTTTTACCTCCCAATGTTACATCGCTAATTCAGCCACTCGATCAAAGCGTCTTAAAAACTTTAAAGAGGAACTACCGAAAAAGGTTGCTACAACATTTGATCGAACGTTTAGATGAACATGAAGATGTGACAAAAATATTGAAAGATATCACTATTAAAGACGTTTTATATTGGGTAGCTGAGGCATGGGACGATATAAAGAAATCAACGCTACAAAAATCATGGTGGAAGATTTTTGGTATTGAAAAACCAAAGAGGGATTCAAACAATGATGTCGTTGAACTTGTTGCTCTTGCAAATAAACTTCCATTATTCGACATTATAAACAGTGAAGATGATATCCTAGAATGGACGAACGGGGACGAGGTGCAAGAGTTAACCTTGACGTCATCATTGAAATTGTCAACATTCCCAACAATAAAAGTGACAGTGATGATGAAAACGAAATCAAAATACCGCACTCCGACGGCTTAAAAGCGATTTACTTTTTCTCAAACAGTGGCGAAATATTGCCGCATCTAAAAGGATGAATAAAGAGAAGAAAGAGAAGACTGTGAGAGACTTTTTTAATGTTTAACTTTTTTCTTTAATGTTTATACTGTTCGTACTTTACACTTTATACCTACTTTATGCTTACTTTAAAAGATATTATGTTACTTCCTTCTAATAAATACATGAAGCTGCGTGTTAAGTACGCTGTTTTCATTATTTATGTACATATATCCTAAAATTTCTTATCACTCCGTGTGATTATTGAACGTTTTTCGAGCTCTTGCTGTCCATTGACCGACAATACATTCATTTGTTGCAAATTGAGTAGTCTACCAATTAGTTACCAATTTTGACGTTTATGTAACTTACGTTGGTTGGTATTTAGGGTGAAAAATTAATGCAGGTATTTGGTACTTATCAAGATATTTCACATGTTTAGTTCTTGATAACGTTGACATCGTTGAAATCCTTACTAAAATGGCAACTAATAATTACCCCAATGTTGATATGAGTGCAGGACATTTAACGAGAAATATCCGAATTTGTCGCCGCTTAACACAACAAAATTCAAAAGGTTGCAATCCAATTTCATATGTCATGGAAAGCAACTGAAGCAATACGAAAAGCTAAACCAATTACGAATGATGAAACCACTGTCACTATGGTTTTAGCTGTTTTCATGCTAATCCAAATGGCTGACTTCGTCCGCCGTAGCTGATTTGGACATATCTCGTTGCCCCATGCAGAATATTTTAAGGAAAAACGGATTTCGTCCTTTTAAATTTTTACCAGCTCCTGCGATATATGCACAAGACGCAGGACAAATACGAGAATTATGTGGTATGGTTCTAGTCCGCCTACAAGAGGAACAAAGATTTTTGAAAAAAAAATATTTTGACGGGCAGAGCGAAATTTTCTGGAGGGGATTTTAATCGTTGAAATGTTGGGCAGGCCAAAATCCTCATGTGACGCGCGATCAGAACTTTTCAAAATAAATTTAGTTTCAACGTATTTTGTTTGTTGTGCAACAACCAATTTCGGTATTTTATTTACGACGACATTTTAAATGGGCCAGATATTTGAAAATCCTGAGAACGGTGGTAGCAGACTTTTTAGAGACATTAACATTAAATGAACTACAATCGTATTGGTACCAATTAAATAGAGCGCACTGCACTGCTCATGTAACTCATCAATTGATAACTGGGTCTATGGAACTGGCCTGCAAGATCGCCAGACCTCACTCCAGTGGATTTTTATCTACGGGGTTACATCAAAAGCACTGTGTATTCTACCCTGGTGAACCCTGAGAAGAATTGGAAAATCTAGTTCGAGGAACTCTTGATGCATTAATTCTGATTTGTTTACAAAGAAATTGAGATCGACTTGAACATTTTCTTTAGAAATTTATGTCTTAGATTACCACAAAATAAGTTAAACCATAACTACATTATGCTGTCAAGAACTAAACGTGTGAAATATCTTGATAACTCGATTTCCAAATGATACATGCATTAATTTTTGACAAAATTGATAACTAATTGGTAAGTAACTCAATTTACAACAAATGAATGTATTGATTGTCAAATGATCGCTTTTACAGCAAGAGCTTGAAAAACCTTCAATAATCGGAAAAGGGTCCATTTTGGATATAGGGAACCCCATACCGTTTAACGAGGATTTTAATTCTACATTCGATAAGATGAAAATATTTGGTAGGTGCCATTTAAAAATACCACTTTTTGTCATTGAAATTTTTCTGATTTCAAAATTCGATTTTGTCAAGAACGTACGTAAGGATATATTTCTGAAAAGTTCAATGTCTCAACTAACGGTTAATGAAGTCTAATTATGAAAATTCAATTTTTCAAAATGTCGCATAATTTTTATCTCGGAAACGAATAAGTTTAGTCCGGGCAAACGTATTACGAAAGTTGCTGAAAAAATGTAGATTAAGAAAAGAAAAATTAAGAAAAAATGAGATGACCCTCATTTAAATTAACAAAGCTGTCGTCAACTTCCGGTATAACCGAAACCGAAAGCTTTTTGAAAATATTTTTATGTTTGAGTTCCCTTCCTACCATATTCAAATTCAAACTTTGAGACTTCTAGGTTTATCCGTCTAGTAGACACCTGTGTATGAAAATACTGAGAAATAAGATTGAACTGAAACAATGAAACTTTTTCCTAAAATGATTAGAAATAGGAAAAGTGTTAATAACAGACCAATTACCAAAATTGGTACCATTAATCTTAGAGTAGCCTAATTCGTAAAGATAAATCAAAATTTTGGATAAAATGCAACAAATAATGCAAGACTCTTTATACTTTTAGGCAAGAGAAAGTAAAAAACAAAAATAACCCGTTTCAGAATTTTTGTACGTAAAAAGTTTTTTTTATATTGTCTGTGCCTATTTATTACTTTTCATTATTCATTTGCGAACTATACTACATAAATGTATTCCAAATAGTATTAGTTCAACTTACCCAATAATTAATGAAATGTTATTTAGGTAATGCATTAAAAAATCTAAATCGAGCGCACCAACTCCACAACACAACCACCGTTCGCGGAGACCGAACTAAAAATGGAAGAGAAACCAACGAGCGTGACGTTCTCTCTTGGGATTGGTCGTCCGGTGATAGTGGAGCGACCTTGGCCGGCGCCGTTGTATTCCAAGAAAAGGAAAAGAGGCCGAAAACAACAAAATAAGCAGGTGTACACGTTTGTTTTCTTGGTATTCGAAATTATTTTTGGTTGATATTTATTCTTCAGCTACTATACCACCATAATGAACTCTCGTATCTCTCTCCACTAATAACTCCACTCTACTTCTTAGACCAACAAAACTTTGTTAACTTACGCCGAGAATGTTATTTTATTAGGTGAAACATTAACTTAATAGCTTTTATATAGTGACTTACACAGATTTGAATTAGCAGAACAAATAAAATTCGCTAAGCAGATTACAGGTAATTGGAATTTTCACGTATTTTAGATTTAAATAGATTTAAATTTAGGAGCATTCAGAACTGTCAGAAATTCGGATTTGTGGCAAACTTTTTTGGCGCCAAAAAATAGGTAACAAATGTACTAAAATCTTTTTGATATAACTAAGATGGTTTGCGCTCTAATAAGGTGGCGCAGTCTCTTTAGAAGCATTTAGGGTCACTTTCGTGTCAGGATTATTTTATAATTAATATAATGGTTCAACTCACCAAATTATCAAAATGACTGCGGCCAACGCACTGGAATTCTGAACCAAGCCCACTAAACAAGACAACACAACCACCGGTCTCGGAGATCGAACTGAAAGTGGCGTGAAAGCACGTGTGCTGGCGTCGCCACCTTTACAGGACGTTCTCTCTCGACGCGGTAGCGCCAACAAAAGAGACGTAAAATAGCAGGAAAACAAAATTTAACAGAACACAATGCAGCCAGCCTGTTGTTTTCCTTCCATAAAGTAGATATGTACCATTTGTATAAATAAATATAGGCATGAGTCTACTCAAAAACCAATATCTTTTCAAACAGTGTCCTTATGTGTTCAGGTGTAATGTGACTATTCGGCAGTGAAGTGGCATTATTCACAGTGATAAGTAAATAATATTATCAATGTGAGTAATTTAATATCTGCACCTTAAAGTTCACATCCTAGTTATTTAAAATATACCACTTATCTACCTAAGTAATGAAGTAATTTAAAGTAAATCAACTGGTGTGACTCAACCTGTGAACACTCACGACTGATATTTTAGGAATAATAATAACTACAACAATGGAAAAGTAACATTTGTTGCATTATCAGTATGATGCGACAAATTATTTCAAATTACAAATGGGGTCTTGTGATACATCATTGTAAAGGTTTTTCAATTGTCTATTCAACAGTGGCTGTACTTTTCAATTCTATCGATCCGTTATGAAGTTTCAATCATTTAGATCCGGCTTCGGGATGCCGTATAATTTGCCTATAACGCGGTATAGCTCGAATATTTTAAGGAACTACGACTAAAGTGGATACAATTTTAATGAATTAGTGAGAATCTGAATAAGCTCAATAATATTATAAAGATAACAAT